>OY294047.1:590723-619245 GCA_958510825.1 Brachypterus glaber
TACCGAAATCTTATGCGATACTGCGATACTAGCGATACCAAATTTTCGGGTAGATTCTTTGATTTTGAGGCATGTGGTTTTAAATAACACAGAACCAAAATTTTTTTCTTTCAAATTTTTTTTCTGTCGGTTGACGGACGACGGATTCGTGTTCAGCGACCAAAAATATACCTAGAAAACCATTTCTGATCCTGGTCAACCGACAGAAAAAAATTAAGTAAAAAGTAAAATTTTACGACTTACTACAACAGTACTTAAGGTAAAATCTGTACCGAATGTGAAGGCTGTAGATATAAGCATTTATAAGTTATTGTGGCATTGGATAAAATAATACTGAAAATCCAGTATATATACTGTTTTTTGTTAGAGCTATGCATAGCTATGGTTTAAATTTAAAGTCATTAGCTAGAAACGCTCTCAAGTTACCGTTACAAAAGAGATTTTACTGAAATCGGGGTTTTTGTACAGAAAAAGTTATAAAAGGCAAAATGCAATGTTGCCGGTTCTACTAATTAAAACCGTCAATGGAGCTGAGAGTAGCCTGTATTTTTGGAACCAGCCCTTCAAGATCTATCGACATGAATTTTTTTTTTAATGTCCAGACGATGACCGAAATTTGACGATTTTGACCATATGTCAGATTTTTTTTTTAAATAATGTCGATAGATCTCGACTTGCTGATTCCAAAAATACAGTCATATAATACCTTCAAATTATTATTTTAGAAAATAAGAGCGAAGTATTTTTTTTAAAGGAAAAAGTAAGCGATCAATAATACACCTATAAAATAATTTCTGATTCTGGTCAATCGACAGAAAAAAATCGTGCTCCTGTGTTATTAATTTTTCGCAGTGTATTTTTATGACTAATAAATCTACTTCATAAAAATAATTTCATGGAAAACGCAAGCTTTTATGACTATATGTTTACAGAGTTTGTTATTAATAATTGGCTTTATTTGTTTCAATGATTAAGAATTTTATCGCGTCTTTATTACGTCACTTTACAATAAAAAAATACAAAAAATACATTTTGTTATCAAAAATAAGTTTACAATGAGGTAGTTCACATGCTAAAATGTCCGCTAAAATTATAATGTTTTTTTTTAATATCCACTTCCCTCTTCAGAAATGGAGTGGTTGTACCAAAAAAAAACATAATATTAGTAAAACAAATCTAAAAAAAAACATTTATCTTAAGCAAGGCAAAGGTTTTTTTTTTTATAAATGTTCGCTTATTAAACGTAGGTATATCATACGTAAATTTTGTAATTTACGTAAATATATATTATAAAATATTATAAAATATTTAAACATATGTATATATTCGTAAATTATATAATAAACGGACTTTTTATCAAAAAATATACCTTTGTGTTGATTGGGAATCCCAAATTGGGATGTAATCATTTTTTTTTAATTTTAAAAACATAAATAAATAAAAATAGAAAATCAAACAATATCTTTTACCCCTTACCCCTCACCGCTTTTTATCAAATACTACGCCAAAATATAAAGTCTTTATCTCAGTGTAAAAAAATTCATAAAAAAATAAAAAAAAATCTCTAGGGGCTGTCCATAAATGATGTCACGCAAATTGACCAAAATTCATACATTTCATACCCCGTTTCTCGCGTTATTTAAGACTGTAGTGATGTTATATTTTAGCTACCCCCTAAATAGGGGGGCGTTAGGGGGGTAGCCAAAATATAAAATCTCTACAGCCTTTAATAACGCGAAAAACGGTGTATGAAATGTATGAATTTTGGTCAATTTGCGTAAAATCATTTATGGACACCGTTTTTCGTGTTATTAAAGACTAGAGATTTTATATTTTGGCTACCCCCTAAATAGGGGGGTGTTAGGGGGATAGCCAAAATATATAATCTCTACAGGATTTAATAACGCGGAAACGGGGTATGAAGTGTATGAATTTTGGTCAATTTGTGTGACATCATTTATGGACAGTCCCCTACCTAATAAAGAAGTCAAGAAAGTAATATTAACTTAAAACCTGCCAACTACCTCATTTTTAAAAGGTATTTCAAGATATCCTAATTTATTATCATTATTATAGAATCCTAATAACATTAATATATTTTATCCAATTAATTTGGACAACCTTAAAATTTATAATCTCCAAATTATCATAGATAATTGCTGTCTTTTTCCTAAATTGAAAATAATAATTATAATTTATTAAAATAGTAGGTAATAAAGATAAATCCTACGCACTGGTATCAAGGAGAATCTCCTTAAGAGAACTACGGAAAATATTTATGGTACTAGTGGGTAAAGTAAGATATTGCCCATGAGAAAATTAACCTGCGAGGCATCAGTCAAGCAGGTTAATTTTCAAGAGGGCAATATCGGTTTACCCATGAGTGCCATACAAGGTTTTATCCAATAAATAGCTTAGGCATTCATATTTTAATTAAAAATTTTAATGACATTTACAAGAAAATAATTTGACAAGTGACAGTTGAGTGGGTAAAATAAATAATTATCCACTCAATAAAGTAAAAGCCACGCGGGGGTTATTATTGAGTTTATCTATTTAAAATAAAGCTGGTAATTGTCTCATTATCTGTATGTATTGGATAAATATATTTTACCAGGGCAAATTCAGGGCCGGAAATAAAGGGGGAGAGAAGGGTATCACAAATAAAAATATTTAGTAATTCAATAATTGAAACCTCGTTGAAACCTCAAAACTTACCGACGCAAGAAAAAAAAAAGAAAATTAATTTTTGGCTTTGACTGGGATTGGTTTTGTTCCAAATTAATTAATAAAAATAATTAAAAAAAATTAAAAATTTTCAATTTTTTTTTATTTTTTTTTTTTTTGTAGAATTGATCCTTATAATAAAAGTAATTTTTGCTGAAAAAATTACGTTAATCGAAATTTTCTTTCAGATTTTTTCGATTTTTTAACCCCCATAACTTTTTTGTTTTTGGGGATTACTTTCAAAAACAATAGGATCTTCCCTTCATAGAACTTGATTTTTCCTGAAAATTTGGAGTCGATCGGATTATTCGTTCTTGAATTATCGTGTCTAAAAAAATGTGACATCAGACAGACAGACAGACAGATGGACAGACGGATAGACGGACATTTTCAAAGTTTCTTATTTGTTCATGAGACACACTTGTATAGAATAGAATTTTTTGTCTATGATGTTTTTAGGTGATTTTGGAAAATTCGAAACTATCGTATAATATTATTCTAGCGCAGGCGCTGTGAATAATATAATAAAACAAAAATAATTCTAGTTTTGCACACCCGTTTTTATTTCCTTTTATAATTTTTTTAAAGATAAGATTTAGTATATTTTTACGTAGGTAGGTTTTGTAATTTCATGTTTATTTTAAAACTTATTTTTAAATTTATTAAAAAAAGTGTTTATTAGTTTAACTATAATATATTATAAATACGGTAGGAATATAAATCCTTTTTTTTTTTTAATAAATTGCTTATCAACTTGAAAAGACCGTATCTATAATGCGGTCCAAAAGTTACGCGCCCCCTTAATTTTTGAACGAGTAGAGATATCAACATAAAATTGGAAACATGTAAATAAGATAGCCTAAAATATTTTTGGCATATATTTGGTATTTTTAGCTTTAAAAATTAAGTTGTGTTTTTTTTTAATTGAAAGGGGGTTACGTTATTGTATCATAAAATTAATCATTTATTCAAAATTGTTATATTAAAAAAAACACAAAGAAAAAGTCCAATTTTCAACCTCACTTTAAACCATCACCCCTCTTTCCATTAAAAACAAAATCACACTATGCCCCGCGCCCACATTTTAATAGTTTCCCCCACCTTGGGGGGCCTTTAACCAACAAAATTTTCGCCAGATATTCTCTGGGGTAAACCAATAAAATTTTCGCTAGATTTTCTCTGAGGTAAACCAATAAAATTTTCGCCAGATTTTCTCTGAGATGAGCAGTGATCGGCAAATTTCCAGTGCTCGCATAGGCGCCGCGTCGATTCTATCTTTGACGCGAGGTTTTAAATATTTACATTTTTATTTTCTTCGAAAAACACCGATATATTTACATATTTATAGTTAATATATGTATATTCAATATTGTTGTGTGTAACAAATTAATCGTCAAATGTTTCGATTTAGTGACCTTTATAAAAATTTCCCATAACTCGGCAAAATTATTCCGTAAGCCTATGTTTCTGTGTTTATTTTCAACGTTGATGAGTCATAACTGAATTTATTCCGATTAATGGAGATGAGGGCCGTTTTTTAGTCAACAACATTTTCGCCAGGGGTACCTAAAGCTTCTTTCAGTTTAGAAATTTAGTTTTAAAAATCTCACCCCGGCATTTTACATATGTTCAAAAAAAAAACGGATTTTCGTTTTTTATTTGGGATCCTTCTTTATAAATTTAAAAGGATCCCAGAAATGCATGGATCGAAAATCCGTTTTTTTTTTTGTAGATATGATATCTTGTCTTAGTACGGCAGTTTAAGTATAGATGATTACAAAATACATTTTACAGGTCTTTGCAAATGTAAATACAAGTATTGACATTATGGGTTGTAACCGTATACGTTTGAAAGCGAAAAAATAATAGATTTTTGTTTGCCTTATAACATCCGTTTACAAACATCATATATTTAAAT
Organism: Brachypterus glaber; assembly: GCA_958510825.1. NCBI lineage: Eukaryota > Metazoa > Arthropoda > Insecta > Coleoptera > Kateretidae > Brachypterus > Brachypterus glaber. Next base: position 595,369 of record OY294047.1, read on the forward strand.
AAGTCAATAAAACTTCAGGTTTAAAATAAAATTTAACCATATTTTTGAGCTGATGCCAAATATTTACATTAAAATGATTCTTTTTCAAAGTATGATTTCAAGTAATTTTTTGGACCCATATATGGGCCTATAGCTAAAGAATGGGGACTTAAGTTATTTTTTTGGGCGCATAATGATTCAATTCAGATGCCCAAAAACTCGACTACGAAAAAAAAGCACGTGCTCCAGATACATGTATATGCCAGATAGACAAAATAAAAAAAATCTGGAACTTTGGTAAATCAAAAATTATTTTTGATTTTAATACGGATCCTATGACACCAAAATTCATATCTAATAAAAATCTTTGAATCTATTGAATTTTATATATGACTCGCAAAAATTTTTACTAAATTATTTTAATTCTGAAATACAGTTAAAATTTAAAGTTTCAGAAAAATCTAAAACGAGGTCCGATTGGAAAAGGGCCTACATATTTGCTCCGGACCCCGGTGAAATGAAATATTGTTTTATTGGCAGCAGTGTTTTTTTTTATTTTTTAGCTATCGTTTTGTTTTTTCTTTTTTTTTCTTGACACGAAATCTAACCAACCTACTGTCCTACTAATAGGCAATAATAATGTGGCAGGTGCTCTTTTATCACTCACGCCAGAAAAGGCCTAGTGCCAAAATATTTTCTGAGTTAGGTATAGTTAATGAACTTGCAAGACTCGGATCAGGGATGGCCTGCACGGGGCCGGAACCTATATTGGGTGTTACAAGGAAGCAGGTAAAGACCGCTCTCGATGAGTGGGCTTATACCAAGGAGCAATGGAGGGCGGTCGACGGTTGCCGGCAAGCTAGGGACTTCCTGGCTGGCCCAAGCAAATCAAAGACCGACTGGTTGCTGGAAAAAGGAAGAACTGCACTCAGACAACTTGTAGGGATCCTCACGGGCCACTGAAGGCTAAGGAAGCACCTGGCAACAATGCGGATTCTAGAGAGTCCGCTATGCCCAGAGTGCGGAGAGAATGAAACATCCTCTCATTACTTAGCCGAGTGTCAGATACGACAGGATCAGGTTGCAAGTCTTTGAAACTCAAAGACTCAACCAAGAGGAACTAAGAGATCTCCCCTGGGCCAATATCCTGACCTTTAAGGAGGACTCAAATTAGTAAATGGCTGGGATTGCCTGGGGTGACAAAAAGGGCCAGAAATGGCCTAGTTGTCCGGCTTTGGCCAACCCAAAAATTTACTACTACTACTACTAGGTATAGTTAAATACAAAAAATCAAAAATTTCTAATTTTGAGTTGAAAATATGTCAAATGTATAGGGTTCCTGAAAGAACTTTAATGTCACACAGGGACATTGGTAATTAATTATATCTCAAAAATTATTGGATTAGGTTATATGGAAAATAACCTAATTTAATATCTCAAAGCATTCACGAGTTATCGCGATCACATTTTTTCCACATCCACCAAAAGATAGATTGTTTTCAGCTTTTTTGGCATCAGTAAACAGGCACATTTAGTCCTGAGATATATACACTATTTTTTGCACGACCAAACATAATTTAGGTAGGTAGATAAAATTAAAATTAAAAACCAAACAAAGCAAACAATTTAATCACATGTATATTTATAAAACCAATATAAAGAAATTGCTTATATATTATATTTATTACGATTTATTAGTAATAAAATTTACATATTCTTTTAAAAACCAAACCCAACAATTTGGTTACATTAAAATTTTGTTAATTCTGCAATTATAAAACTAAATACTAAATTAAATTAACCAAATTGGTTATATAATATATTTATTAGTAATATAATTATAATGTTATTTATATAATCAACGGAGGTAAGGAAATTAATAAAATAAATAACATTTCAATGTACTACTGTGAAGTAATGCTAACAAAAAACATAATAAAATCTCTTTTTTTTACAAAAAAATAAATAAAAAAAAATGATATTTTTTTTTCAAAAAAGATTTTATTTGCAATTCAATTTTGTGTGTTTAACTGTTATTTTGTGTGATAGTCTGCTAAATATTGATTGAACAACAACAAAAAAATGCTGGACATCCAGGCCCTGGATGCCGTGAGTACACAAAATTGCGCGCGAGCTGTAAATTTTCAGGTCGGATGTAGACAGTAAAACTGAAAGTAACTGAAACTGCGGGTGCGAGTAATCCCACTAGCTCACTGACTTCCGGTCCGCGGCAAACGCGTTTCAGTTTTTCAGGCGTCGGCATGTTTCCTTTCAACTGACACTTTCTTGAAATGTACCAATTAATGTGACGGGTAATCAAGCGAAAATATGGTCGGTCACTATAATCAAGGTAATTAGTGTGGTAGTTGCATGTTTTTAAATCTTTGTTTTTTATCTCACTTATATGTAGGGTACTTCTATTAAAATCGGTTAACTTCATGTTATGCCTATATATTTAGAATTATATCAGACGTATTTAATAAATATGACTATTATTTAACAGCTAAATACAAGTACTTTATCGTCCTAATAATAAATGTTGTAGGATTATTTTAAAATTCGTCCTTACTTACATAAAATGTCAGTCCCTTGTCGTGTCACCCTTACAATTATTAACAATTAAATGCTTATATTTTTAAAAATTATTAGGTTTATACAGTTGTTTTACTTTTAGTTATTTCTAAGGATACTCTCTGAAGTGTTAAGAATCAATTAATTTATCACTAACAAAAGTTAAAGTAGCGTACTCAACATCGGGCGTCAGTCCCTTGACACATGTCCAATTTCAAAATTTCCGGTTTTTTGCAGTGCTCAATAGTTAATAGTCTATTCTCTATAAACGAACGACTTAAGGTTAGCAGTAAACACCATTTGTTGCGAGTTGGCCATTTCGAATTTAGTGCTAGAGACGTGCTTGTGTTGAGAACACGAGGTGGTGACAGTCTATATATAAGTCCCTTGGTGAGTAGTTCTGTTGTAATTTATTGGTAATTGTTTTCCATTAAAATTTTTTTTTGTGTGAATAATTAGTACAGAAACTAAAAACGGCAGTGTTTGTTTCAATCAGAAGATTTTCTTTGTTTTTCACGAAATTCGTCAGTCCCTTGTCGTAAGTCCCTTAGTCGCGAAAAAGACAAAAATTGATGTCGATAGATCTTGACGCACTGATTCCAAAAATATTAGCATATAATCCCTCAGATTAATATTTTGGAAAATATGAGCGAAATTAAATTACCGCGTGGCAAAAAAAAATCATATACGTGTCTGTTCCTTTTAAATACATTATAACCAACCCGTTTTCAATTAAAAATGTTATGAAAGAACAGAATTAAAATATAAACTGTGACTCAAATTCATCTGCCAAGTTACCCGATTTTCAAAGAAGTACCCATGAGAAAACTTAAATATCAACGGGGATAAAAAAAGTTAATAAAATAAATAACATTTCAATGTACTACGGTGGAAGTGTTGCTAACAAAAAACATAATAAAATCTCTTTTTTTACAATTAATTCTTTTTTTCTTTTTTTTTCTTTGAAACGTTTTTTTCGCTTTTTTTTATTTTTATTCTTTTATTATTGAACGTATACTTGCAATAATTGCCTACATGTCAACCTAGAGACATCAAAGTAAAATACCTATATAAATATATTAACTAAGCCGTCATGTATATATATTTCTTTAATTTAATAAAAAAATCTTGTAAAAAATTGTAATTTATGTATTAGAAAGTATTTTCGCATATCAAATAAAATATCTATAGGTATAAATAATTCCTAATCATTTACAAACATCAATCCACCACTTTAACGGGGTTTATATTTAAAAGTTCTCAAAAATTTTACGAGATGAAACTACTGACCTGTATACGATAAAAATCTATTATTCGCCGTAATTCTACATATGACTGGTACTCTGAGCGTTGAAATTTTAGTGGTAGGTACCAGTCATATAGTGTACGAAATCCGCCTGCCAGTAGTGTCATCCCGTAAAAATTTTGTGAACTTTTAAATATCAGCCGCCGCTCTTTGCGGTTGTGAAGCATAAATAATAGGGATGGCAGATAGCAAAATGCTTGAAAATTTGGTTTATAGTGTTATATACTTTCAAGTAACGCCGCGCCAGATTTTTTGCATAGACTTGATTAAGTGCATCTTTTTGAGTTAATAAATGATAAAAAAATAAATTTGGCATTTTGAATGCATTACAAACCAATTAAAGTCATGTTGTGGCTAACCTCTAACTCAGATATTGAAGTGGATCACTAAAAAAATTACATTTTTTTTAATCACTATATTTTAAAGACAGATAGCCCGTTTTGAATGATTTTTCTTTTACCTAAAACCATGGTATTTTGTCTTTATTTTGCAATGTTAAAGATTTAAAAAATAATTATTTATACAGGGTGCACCGAAATAAGCAGGAGTATGTTTTCTTACGTAAAGTTATCGCATGTCCCGTTTTTGCATCATTTTTTTTGAAACGTTTTCAAAGTGTATTTTTATTCCATCTATTATTATTATTACATAATTCGTGCAATATAGGGTTATAGAAGTTACTTAAATAAATTTTGGAGAAAAAAATACGGGGAATGAAAGAATTGACTAGGGGTAGGATGTGATTGAGAGCTGACTCAAACCAGTCTTGGGATTAATAACTTGATGATAAGAGTGATATAACAGCAACATTAACTTTTACTTATTATAGTGTCTATTATTTTTAACTAGTATTACCTATAGTATCAATTATTTTTAACTTTTTGCCGTTGAATTCAATTAAAATATCCAAAAATAAAATCTAGCCATGACTATTTTTGTTTTTGCACATAGCTAAATCGCATACCTATTAACCCAAATTACCATTAAGACCAAAAAGGACATGTTTCAAATAAAAAGGACATCAAATAATTTGCCGTCATGCATTTATATTTATTGCAGATAGAATACATATACTGATTATCCATTCATTTAGTATACACTTCAGTAGAATTTGTGTCCTAAATCGGGCCGCAGAAATCGTTTTTTAGAAGCATAAACCGCTCATAAAAAAAAATCGAAAAACACGTCCAGAGCCCTGTTTGTATATTTTAATGTTATGTCTCTTGCGGAACGGAAAAAAAAGATAAAAAAGACAAATAAAAATTTTTAGGTTACTTGACTAAAGTAGATTCACTGTCGAAGCTTATATATGTACAGCACCAGGTACCTAGTTCTGTACCTACCATAAAAAACAATCGATGGAACCCAAGTAAGAGGGTAAACCAGTGGAATTCAGGTTTAAAAATTGCAGGAAATCCTTGAGGCCATCTCTCGAGGAAATCTGAGAAAATCTCATCTAACAAACGTGGGATCTTTTTTTAGGTAATTCTCAAGACCATTTGAGGTAAAAAAAAATCGAGATAATCTTGTAAGAGATAAATTACCTCAGGTAATAGCTTAAAAGGGATTACCTCGTAGAAGGATTTCAGGTGTACAATATATTTTATCCAATACATACAGATAATGAGACAATTACCAGCTTTATTTTAAATAGATAAACTCAATAATAACCCCCGCGTGGCTTTTACTTTATTGAGTGGATAATTATTTATTTTACCACTCAACTGTCACTTGTCAAATTATTTTCTTGTAAATGTCATTAAAATTTTTAATAAAAATATGAATTCCTAAGCTATTTATTGGATAAAACCTTGTATGGCACTCATGGGTAAACCGATATTGCCCTCTCGAAAATTAACATGCTTGGCTGACGTTAATTTTCTCATGGGCAATATCTTACTTTACCCATTAGTAGCATAAATAACCATTTCAGTGGTTTACCCCTCGAACCCAAGCTTCTCTAATAATAATAAGTCATAAAAAAATAGGGGACATCATTAAAAAACAACCTGTCAATTATCCATTCTAAAAAGGACTCATTTGAAATAAAAAGGACATCAAATACTTCGCCGTTACGCATTTCTATTTATTGAAGTAATAACATTCATTATTATTCCGTACTTATTTATATTTCAGTAACGTTATACCATTCATGTGTTTTCATTGTCGATGACATCATTTTCTGTTTAATAAAATGCAGAAATAGAACGTTTTATTTACTGCAATCCTACTTCGTAGGTATTAGAACACAATTTAAAATACACTGAAGAAAATTTTTGTATTTTTATGCCTGAAATGAGGAGATTAATAACTCGCCGCAAGCGGCTCGTTTTCTAAACTTGTACTTGTGCGCTAAAAACGGGTGTTATGAAACTAGTACTTTAATATATTAATTTTAATGCCTCGGAATTTTTCCTTATGATTTTTTTTTGGATAAGGTTGACGGGGTGCTGGTTTTATTGTAAACCCTTGAAGAAATACTTTTCCTGTGCACTAACTTTAAATGGAACACATAAACTTCTATGTACAACATTACATCGGCACTTAGTGCTACTAAGAGTGCCGATGTATTGAAATCTTCGCCGAAAAGTCAAAATCTTTGACCACGTTTTTTTCACATTTCTCGACGTTTTAGACTATTCTGTAGAAATAAGTAAAAAAATATTTTGAGTCTGTCTGTCTGTCTGGGTGTAAACTCTCTAACTCCATTTCTACATGAGATATCGTTTTTTTGCATATTGTTTCTTATCGTATTCCGAAGAGCTGATTAGATTTTGGGGGTAAACGATTGGGGGTAAGGGGGTAAAAATAGGGTAAAACTCCTATTTTTAGCGTTTTTTGTTTATAATTAAGGCAATTATTATTGTATTTGGTTAATTTAGCACTTATATAAAAGATAATTTTAAATTGGTCAAAAAATGTTATAAACAACGTTTTCCTAAAACGCATTGTTTTCGAGATATTGGCGTTTAAAGCAGTAAAAGGTTTTTTTAGCATATCTCACATATTTATAACCCTATTTCAAAAAATTATATTTTAAATAAAAGCTCTTTTTAAGCCCTATAAAAAATGTTATATACAGTTTTTTGCTAGAATATAATATTTTAAAGATACAGAATTTAAAATCAGACTAAACACCTTGCTTGCAACGTTTCCTCTAGTTTTAAATTAAAAAAAAAACTGTTTGAATTTTTATCAAAAACTGACTATTTTTTAGCAAGCTTGTGCGGCAACTTCAGGGGCCTTCCGAGGTTTTTGTCGTGGGGAAACGTGAAGGTAAAATTGGCTGACATGTACCCCCTTTGACCCCCTGTCTCACTGCACCCATAACATTTAAATCCAAGGAATTAAAATGCATGTTTCAAAAATAGAAACGAGATAATTGGATGAGCTTTAACTCGGTTATAACTTTGCAGTTTGAAGTTTATGTTTTAAAAGACGGTAGTAATTTTAAAAGCAGTAAAATCTACCTAATGTATTACGTAATAAAACGGACAAATAAAATTTACCAATTAACCTAAATTTCCAATAATTTGCCATTGCCTTTTAAGGAACTGCATGCAGGACTATAACAGTATACACGAAATTTATGTAAATGTTTAATTAATGTATAAAAAATTGAAATAAAAACAAGCCGTGAAGATATGTAATGCCACGCATGGGCATTCCATGATATCGATGGTCTAGCGTACAAAGGTGCTAGCACATTTGTACGCTAGACCGTCGATATAATATTACTATCATACAGTAAATCGTATATTGTATTTTCCCAAATACTTAAAAAACAAAATAAAAACAAATTGAAAAAAAAACTTTTAAACAGATTTCAAATTTTTTGTTTTAATTTTCTTTTTGCGGAAAACGAAAAATAGTTAAAAAATTTTTTTTTCAAAAATAAAGCAACAAAAATTTTAAACAAGATCTGTTTTTAGAAAACTTTTCATATTTTTTTATTTTCTTTTTGCAAAAAACGAAATAATTAAAAAAAAAATAAAAAATGATAGTTTTTTCATTTTAAAACAAGTTCCCTCATAACGTTTTTGTTTTTGTGGTTATTACTTTCAAAAACAATAGGGATCTTCCCCTCATGGAACTTAATTTTTCTTAAAAATTTCAAGTCGATCAAATTATTCGTTCTCGAGTTATCGTGTACAAAAATCGTGACATCGGACAGATGGACAGACATACGGACATTTTTAAAAAATTTTATTTTTCCATGAAACACATTTGTATCCAAGAATTTTTTGTCTAGGACGTTTTTTGGTCATTTTGAGAAATTCCAAACTACCGTATAATAATATTCTAGCGCTGCGCGCTGTGACTAGTATAAAAATAGCAGCGTATTTTGCATAGATAATAATAATAATAATAATAATAATTATATTGCAAACATTAATATACGCCTTGGAAGATAGGTAGTACCTACCGGCCAAAATCTGTCTGTTGGTTTGGTCCGGGAAACTTGTGATCATGACAACGAGAACGCTTTAAGCTAAATATTTTAAATTTTGACAATAGGTTCCTTGTCCAAAGTTCTAGACTGGGATTGTTTTTGGTAAAAATTGGAATAGGAGTAAGGGGGTAAAAACAATTTTTTCTCTAAACATTTTTTGCAAAAAATTTTGATTTTTTTTAAATTTTTCGCTTTTCGAAAAAAAAAATATTTTTTGTTTTAGTGAACCTAGTATTATTTTGTTGACAGCTGTTTATTATTCTAAAAAACTTATTTAATATGTATTTTTACTTTGTTCTAGGTGTTCCCACCACGGCGGACCTAGAAAACAACACCAACCAGAAGAAATATACCATAAACCGGCCGTCAGGCAATGGTCTTTACATATCTAGGCTTCTTTGCGCCCTAATGACGATAGGGGCCCTTTTATTAGCTTTATTAGTAGGTTTAATAGTGTTCTTTTTAATTCCACGATGTGATTCCTTAGAAAAGCCCGAAAGTTTAACGAAACTGGGCTTTTTAGAACAAGAAAATAGGGATATTGATGAGAGGTTACCTAGGAGTCTGGAACCTACACATTATAGGTAGATATAACTTTTTTCTGTCTGGGTTATATACAACGAACTAACAACTCTTCTCTCTAGAATACGCATACCGTTAATATAAAGTATCGCCAACATCTCGGTTTGTTTGTAAACAAATAGTAGGTATATTCAGGCCTGAACAATAACAATTACCAGTAACTGTTATTGTTGTGTCTGTTAGAACAAAGCTGTGCGAGTAAGACAGACAAATGTATATGTTGGCTACGTTTTTGTCAGTTTTTACAAATGAAATGCCTATTCTAGAGAGAAGAGTTATTAGTTCGTTGGTTATATAATAAAGTCATTATAAAACCATATTTCTTTTTAAACGAGTTTGGTTGAACAGCACTGTAATAATTATTTGCGCTCCGAGTAGAGGTAAGTAAATATTTCTGTGTAAGGTCGCATTTTGTGGACCGAAGCGGAGCCGAGGTCCATAAATCGAAGACAGAAAACTTACCTACGAGTAGCTAGGGACACTAGATCTAGGTCTTAAGTTAGCAAGGCCCTGCAGTGAGTGTCGAACACTTAGTGTCCTTGCGCGGTATATCGTGTTTTCTGTCTTTATGGTCTGTTTCATCAAGCAAGAGAGTAAGTTAAAAATCGCACAGTGAATATTTTCAAAACAGATTCGAATATTGGATGTGCGAATATACTGCGTAGTTTATTTTATAAAACATAACTATATTCTATACACAAACATATACTATTCAAACCTGTTGTAAAAATATTTACTGTGCGATTTTGAATTTACTATCTTGCTTGATGAAACAGACCATAGTTACGGTTTTGTTTGTATTGATTTCATCTATCACTAAGTGTGCTCGATATAGTACTTTTCATTTTACTGTCGACTTTTTGGTTTGGAGTAATGTTAACTTACCTAGTTGATAGTGAGAAAAAATATATATGTTCTTTACTTTTTTTTTTAAATATACTATTGTAGTATTGAGAAAAAAAATAAGTTTTTTATTTGGTTTAACGAAAGATTTGATTTATTATTTATAAATTCGTAAAAGCATAATTCTTACTCACTGATTAAAATAACATGCGTTATATAATTAAAAACGAGGAGATTTATCTTTGAAATAACATTAATTTGAAGTGATTTTATTTAATTTCAATGAACCAAGTTGGCATAGCCAAATTATTTAGAAACTTAAAAATCTTTTATTGAACATAAAAAGTATTTTAATAGAAACAGCCTTAGAAATGGTTGGTAATGCATTTTAGGCTAAATAACATAATTTCATTTTCTGCATGCGTATAAAAAGGATACTTTACTATGTTATAGTTTTAGACTTCCTGATCAAAAGTGTCTTCGGGCACAACTCCAAAAATTCAATAGTTTTGGTGCTAGAAAAGTTTGTTATGTGATCAGCAAGCTTATCTTTGGTAATACCATTTTAATACAATTGTAGGTAAATACCATATAGGTTGTCAAACTTCGAATGTAATTTTCTGGTTGATAACGCCCTCAAAGAGGGGAGAAACGTTAGCGATAAAATAAAGTGACGCATTAAAACCTGCCAAAAAATCCGAGTTTTATTAAAAACCAAAAAAAAAAAATACATTTTAATACAATTATTTTAATAGGTACCGTCAACTAAGGTGAGGTTCTGGAATTGAACTCCACAACTTGTGAAAAAAAAAATCAAAACTTGTGCAACCTTGCTTTGGTTCATAAGGTTTTGTGAAAAAGTGTCCGAAGTCACCTACACCGCCCGAAGTCTCATCGGTTGACGGTACCTACATCAAAATTTGATTTTATTTAATTAAAGGTGGTTTTATGGGCTATTATAACGAATCGAAATTTTATACACTTCAAGATTTTAAAAACAGTTGGTCGATTTAAACATTTTTAAAATGTCAACATTCAAAGTAGGCGTAGCGTAAATATTTTTGGAATAAAGCCAAAACGACAAAAAATAAAATAGTATAACTCCCTGATGTCTGTTTATCATCCTTATAATTAGGTCAGGTATTGTAAAGGTCAAGAGCTATGTCATCTACTGAAATATAACTAAATATCATGAAAACAATCATATAATTTTCACGCCGCATGGATTCAACTGCTTCGCGGGGCGAGAACTAGGTTAAAGGTTCCAGATGACATTTTTACAAAGAACTTTTACCTCAAGAAGTAATTTCAGACCAATGTTTATGAAGGTGTCATCTTTTTGTTTGTTTATTTACTAACAGAAACGCGATACAGCTTTGTGGTGTAAAATGTAGATGTCGCTAGTCGATTTTCAGGCTACCTAGTAGCGATGTTGCGTAGTTTCCACCTTATCATGAATTCAAATCATTATACTTAAATTAAAAATGTAAAAAACTTTATTGTGTATACTATAATTATGTTTAATAATATAGTATATTGAAATCTATTAAAATTAAACTACTAGTTCATATAAAACTCGTACAGAACTAATGTTTCTTAAAATTTACAATAAAATATCCAAAATATGTTTCCAATCGGCAACACTATACTCTCTCTCTTTACGCGTACTAAGTGTAAACAACAGTCACTCCCCACCAGCCCATCACCGTAGTTGGTTCACGTTCATGTTCCTTCTTGAGGTAAAAATTCTTTGAAATTTTCTTTTACCCGTTACTATAACAATGGTCTACAAAAAAATCTTCTCCAAGGACTAAACCTATCATGCTTTAAGTATTTTAGTGTGCTGAAACCTAATTTTCAATTTAAACCAGCTGAACAGTTGCAGGCACCTTGTCAAAACATCGGCACTAGGCACTACATTGAAACGTTATGAAATAGGTAATTTTGTGAATAGGCAACCATTAATACACCTGCGTGTTGCATAATTTCTTAAAGTTTGAAAGTCTGTATCTCCTGTCTGTTATATTCTAGCAAAAACTGTATAAAACATTTTTTGTAGGGCTTAAAAAGAGCTTTTATTCAAAATATAATTTTTTGAAATCGGTTTATAAATAAGTGAGTTATGTTAAAAAAAAAACATTTACCAGCGTTAAACGCTAATATGCCGAAAACAATGTATTTTAGGAAAAAATAGTTTATAATATGTTTTGAGCAGTTTAAAAAAATCTTTCATAAAAGTACTAAATTAATAAATAGTATATTAAAGTACTAGTTTCATAACATAGGTTTTTAGCGCACGAGTACAAGTTTAGAAAACGAGCCGCTTACGCCAAAAACGTGTTATGAAACGAAAGCAGGTTATCGCTATTGGTAACAAATTTTTCAAAAAGTATGACAGAATTTTTCGCGAAAATAGATTTTTTTTATATTTAAATTTGGAACATATTCGTTCTCACGTCGCCACTAATAATATTTATTCAGTTTTAACCAATCTAGTAAAAAACGAAATGTCATATCTATTAATATTTTAATGTCTGTTTAAAAATTATAATTAGAACCCACCTACAATTATACATAAAATATGCAAGTATACAAAGGAAGTCAATGGTTCTGCATGGCTAAAATTTGTTCTTTTAAAAATAAATCATGATAAAATTTTATTGTAGGGACTCTTCATAGCACCATGTGCTAGAAGAGTGTACACTGGTTTTCAAATTTCCATCAAATTTCCAAAATGCACAAAAATTACCCAGGATCAAAAAATTTTATATAAACATATCTTTTTTTATTGAATTCTAAACAACTTTCAAACCATCAGTTGGTTGCGTGTCCGTGACGTGTCGGATAACGGAATGAAAATATCACGAAAAAGTTCTATAAAAACCAAACCCCTTTGTTTTTAAAAGCAAGCCCTTAAAAAATAAAAAAGTTATAGAAATCGCAAAAAAACATAAAAATAGAAGGAAAAACCTGATAAGAATCATATTTTCAAAAATCATTACATAGGGATTGTTCAACAATTATGTCACCACTCCAGGGTGGAACGGGGTCTAGCTAGCTATAAAATTTTAAAATTATATGTGACGAAATGGTGAAAATAGGGGGAGGGGTCTAAAAATAGCAAAAATTCAGTGAAATAATTTTTATAGAAATATTCATACCCAATCATATTGTAAGAGAATTTAATAAGCTTTAAAATGATGTATCAACCCCCTTTCTATTTTAAAAAATGTTTCCTCTTAAGAGGAAACATTGTTTGCAATCGCAATTTTCTGCAATTGCTCCTCTGCCTCCATTGTGTCTCCTAAACATATCAAATATGCACCATTTTGTACTCCCATTAAGCTCATATAATTTTTGTTCAAAACTTTGTTTGATATATTAAGGATTGTCAGGATAAATGTACCACCCTATATATTATCCTGGCTTATTGTTTTAAAATTAAATCATGATAAAGTTTTATTGAGTTTAATTCATGTATGTTCGAACCAACATAAAAAAAGATCTTTTGTTTTAAATAATTAAAAGTAGCTATAAAATAGTTAATAAATGAACTTAATGTTCTATAAAAACATTTATAGCTCGTGACCCTGAACAAACACTTTGTTGTTTTTAACAGCATCCAAAAAAGAATTAGAAAAAAAAACAGATTGCAACTGTTCTTTTTTAAATGAGCCAGCTTCCCCTTTTCCCATTATTTCAACTTTTTTTACACCGGCACTTAGTGCTACTAAGAGTGCCGATGTATTGAAATCTTACCCGAAAAGTCAAAATCTTTGACCACGTTTTTTTCACATTTCTCGACGTTTTAGATCATTCTGAGTCGAAATCAGTAAAAAAAATTGTTGCGTCCGTCTGTCTGTCTGGGTGTAAACTCTCTAACTCCATTTTTACATGAGATATCGACTTGCGGTTTTTTGCATATTGTTTCTTATCGTATTCCGAAGAGCTGATTAGATTTTGGGGGTAAACGATTGAGGGTACGGCGGTAAATATAGTCTAAAACTCCTATTTTTAGCGTTTTTTGTTTATAATTAAGTCAATTATTATTGTATTTGGTTAATTTAGCACTTATATAAAAGATAATTTTAAATTGGTCAAACCATTTTATAAACAACGTTTTCCTAAAACGCATTGTTTTCGAGATATTGGCGTTTAAAGCGGTAAAAGGTTTTTTTAGCATATCTCACATATTTATAACCCGATTTCAAAAAATTATATTTTAAATAAAAGTTTTTTTAAGCCCTATAAAAATTGTTATATACAGTTTTTTGCTAGAATATAATGTTTTAAAGATACAGAATTTAAAATCAAACAAAACACCTAGTTTGAAATTTGCAAACTAGATGGCTCTAGTGTACAATAGTGCCGATGTTTTGACAGGGTGCCTGCAACGTTTCATCTAGTTTTATAATCAAAAATGCACCACTATTCTAAAATTTGTATAGCTAAAAAGAGGAATGCCAAAATTTTAAAATTTTTCCGAATTCAAATCCGTATTTTTAAAATAATATTATAATTTTAAAGCTTGATTTTAGGATATTACGTCATAAAGTTAAAGAACAGTTCAATTTCGGTTTAAATCATATTGATTTTTTATAACATCAAATAGTCAAATCTCTAACTCGAGTCTTAGGAATTTAAGTTATCACACCAGCTAGAAAGAGGTCTGAGCGCCATCTATATATTTTGTTCTTTATTAGGTTAAAACTCATACCATTTCTATCAAATGCCACCACAAAGGGTTCAGTTGCCATAACTTTAAATGTAGTAGAAGAAACCAACAACATAATATTTCATATAAATGAAATCCAAATAGACGAACATTCCGTGAAAATCCAATCACTCAATAACTCTCCGGCTGCGGAAATACTCAAACAAGAATATCTGGAAGGAAATAGATACAAAATCGTGTTAACCGATTTTTTAAAAGAAAAAGATCAGTATTTACTTGAACTTAACTTCGTTAGTAAGTTAGGAAATCAACTGCAAGGATTTTATAAAGTTTCCTACATGAATGGAAACGACAATGAAACAAGGTTGGTAAATATTTTTTCTACAAATGATAACGTATGTCAGTCGACACAAAAAAATAATTTTAAGTCAAATTTGTGAGGCTTCTAATAATAAATTGAACAAGTTTTCTCTAATATTTAATATTTAATTTTTATGTATTTATGTTTTATTGTTCTATATATATTGCAAACAATTGTTTTATTGTAAAGCATATGAATAAATAAAGTGGTCTCACACACTTAAAATTTAATGCTCTGTGAGCGTATTTTTAAGTATATTAAAGTACTAGTCTCATAACATCCGTTTTTAGCGCACGAGTACAAGTTTAGAAAACAAGCCGCTTGCGGTGACTTACGTACTAGTGCGCTAAAAACGTGTTATTAAACGAGTGCTTTATACAATTTTTTCTATTTTGCTCTAAAATTAAAAAAAAAACTTACATTTAAATTGATGACCGATTTAGGGATTTTTGTTTTGGGTTGGCATTACAATTTTCGCTGTTTGAAATTCATAGAACAAACGATATTTTGATTTATTTTATAGTCAGCTCTACTCTTTTTCACTGCAAGTAACCAAGCCACAATTTTAACACGGTAAAAATTTACTTAAAACACAATTTCGTAGAAAAATAATCTTAAAAGCGAGGTTGACATTTGCACAGAAAACGCCAAGCGATATTCTTTTGTCCAGTCTTGCCAACCCAAAAGAAAAAAAGTACAAACTTTAGGCCTATAAGAACACGCAAAATGCATGTGATTATGAGCGTATAAGAGTCGCAAAATGAAAAATATGACTTTTTATTTTATTACAGTGCAGCATTTACCCAGTTTTCCCCAACTGATGCCAGAAGGGCCTTTCCATGTTTTGATGAGCCCTACTTTAAGGCCAAGTTTACCATCAGTATAGCAAGACCAGCTAACATGACAACTTTGTCCAACATGCCCTTACAAAAGTCTGAGTTTATGTGAGTAAAATTTTATATTCAAACTATTTTAAATAATAATTTTTAATAATTATTAAACCCTATTTATGGATGACAATTTCACTGAAATAGACCGAAAAAAACAACGAACTAATAACTCTTCTCTCTAGAATAGGCATTTCATTCGTTAAAACTGACAAAAACGTCGGCAACATAAACATTCGTCTGTATTTGTTCTAACAGAGACAACAATACCAGTTACTGGTAATAGTTATTGTTCAGGCCTGAATATACCTACTATATGTTTACAAACAAACCGAGATGTTGGCGATACTTTATTTTAACGGTATAATACGCAAAGTCCAAACCTAGAAGAGAGAGAGAGAGAGAGAGAGAGAGAGAGAGAGAGAGAGAGAGAGAGAGAGAGAGAGAGAGAGAGAGAGAGAGAGAGAGAGAGAGAGAGAGAGAGAGAGAGAAAGAAAGAAGAGTTATTAGTTCGTTGGAAAAAACTGGATGTTATAACTTTTAAACGGCATGTCAGATTAAAAAAAATCCCGTATTTTTTCACAAAATTTGAAAATTACTATATAGGGTTTTTAAGGTTGCTGAAATTAAATCTGATAATACATTTTTTCTAACTACCCCCGGGGGTAGTGCGGGGGGAGTTAATTATTTTAAAATGTTTACAATATTTAGGTAAAAAGTGGTATATAGGGATTGTTGAAATCGCTATAACGGAGTTTGATAATTAAAAAAATAACTCCACCCCCGGGGGGCAGACGGTAATTATTTTTTCGAGGTCCCTGACACTGAATCTTGGAATAAAACCACCCCTTGGGGTAGAGGGGCAATATTTTTTAAATATTTAGAATGTTTTTGTAAAAATTGGAATATTTGGGTTTTCAAGGTCCGACCTCGGAGGTCGCTAAATCTGCTTTTAATTAAAAAAATCCATCTCCACGCCTGGGGGTGAAAAAAATGGGAAAGCTATGTTATTGGGCAGTATTTTAAATAAAATAAAATAATTTCTGTGTAGAAATGATGGCAGCAACATGTATTGGGACCACTACCCAGAAACCAAAAGAATGTCAACCTATCTGGTAGCCTTCATGGTAATGAATTTGAAAAGTGGCGGGCAAAATGGGCTAATCAAAGTTTGGGCCAAACAGGACTTACTACAAGAAATAAACTATGCAACAACTACTGCTCCGATACTTTTGAGATTTTTTGAAGATTATTTCCAAATAAGATTTCCTTTGGAAAAAATTGACATTGTAGCTGTACCAGAATTTGGGTTTAACGCCATGGAAAATTGGGGACTCATGACTTTTAGGTAAAAATATAAGGAATTTTTAAAATGTGTAATTTTCGAAAATATAAGTCAGCTCGATTATTGTTTTAAATCCTTTGAAGCAAAATATAATGGATGTTTGGACGGTGTTTTGCTATAATATGTTAATCCACCTACCTAATTACTTTTAAACAAATTGAATTAATAATTACAAATGTTGTGTACAGCTGAATTCGAATAACTCTGCTCACAGAGCATCAAATTAAAAGTGCAAGACACCGTTTTAAAGACAATTTTACGTATTTTGTTACTAGAATAACGTTTATTTAACTATAGGATAAATGTTCTTCTAACGTTAGGCACCTAACGTTAGGAATTCTATCGTTAAAAATCGGGACATTTATAAATATATACATTAAATACGCGTTAGAAAAAACGCTTATCTAACGTTAAATTTCTACCAGGGTATTTACTCTTTAAAATACAAATTATTTCAGGGAAGACAGTTTATTATTTAACTACCAGAATTCAACCATAGAAGACAAAAGAACCATAGCCACAATTTTGGGCCACGAGATAGCCCATCAGTGGTTTGGAAATTTGGTCACTCCAAAATGGTGGAACGATCTTTGGTTAAAGGAAGGATTTGCCACTTATTTGGAATACTTAAGTGTGAATTATGTAAGGATGTGTTTTTAGATAATATTGTTTACTTTTGCCAAGGACTTGGCAAGGATTTATAATCAATAATAATTTATATTAAAAAAATAGCGTAACACAACATCTCGTAGCATATACTTGACAGCTGTCATGGTAACGAGCAGAAAAGGAAAACTAAAATGCTAAGAAATAGGTTATTTTGCGATCTAAAAACTTCATTTGTTTTTGTAGAAATGTCAACTTTTCTATTAGATCGTAGAAAATAGTAGTTTTCGTAACGAGTAACCGACTTTAGTCCTTAGTGCACGAGAATGAAGTTTTTTTGACGACGCGAAGCGAAGTCAAAAAATCATTCGAGTGCGCTAAGGACTTGTCGCAAACGAGTTGCGAACAACATTTTTCGTTCGATCTACAATCTAGACTCTTTAAAATTGTATATTTTAAAGAATTGCCTGTGTTTAATTTTGACATTTAAAAATTTTATAAACGTCAAACGACTTTTGTCAAAATGAAAGCTATGTGTACTCGTTTGGATAAATGAGTGTGCATAGCTGTCATTTCATTCAAATATGAACTGTGCACTCGTGCGATAGAAATATATCCAAACGAGGATATATAGTGAACATGCATTTGTCTTTATTTCGTGTACGAAAAAGTAATTTTTAATACGTATTTGGATTCGTTTGAGTGTGTTCTAAAACGTTTTAATACGACCTTTTTTATTGGGTAGGCTATCCACGAGAAAGCAAATTTTATACACTCAGATAAACTATAATTTATTTTGAAAATTGCAGGATATTGTAGTAACTTTTACCTCTAATTTTAGGCAGAACCAAAATGGAACATCCAAGAAGAATTCATAATATCGGAAACAGCAAGAGCCTTTAAACTAGACTCCATGGAGTCCTCTCGTCCTATTTCTTTTGAAGTAAAAAATAATAAAGAAATTAGACAAACATTTGACGAAATATCATATGCAAAAGGTACCTAATAAGGGGCTGTCCATATATTACGTAACGCAATTTTTCAAAAAAATTGACCCCCTCCCCCCCTGTGTAACAAACTGTCACATTCCACCCCCCCTACCCCCTGTGTAACGCGTAACAATATAAAAATTTGTATTTTTTTTTTCTAACATATCTTGATACAGAATTCCGCATAATGCAAGACGGTAAAAAGACAGTGTAAAAATTATATATATATATATATATATATATATATATATATATATATATATATTTATTTATTATAATAATACATATAGCACTTAATGTACTTAAACGAAAAAACCACTCAAACTTTAAAAAATATTCGTAATCAATATCACACAGGGAAAAAATACTAGGTACCTCTTTTTACACTGAGCGTCACATATAACACGTATATTGTTTATGCACAGGTACACAAAATAGTACAGACAATGGTGTTCTGTGAGTACACATTCCGCGCGAAAATGTATCATCGCCGATAAATCATCGGCAAGATCACGCAATAACAGGGCCGTAAGATTTTTTTTAATATCAATGTCAACAGTTTTTTTACTGATTACAATATTATTTAAATATGCATAGTTTCGTAAATTTTTGTGTGAAAAGGGGAATTATGGACCACTAAATAGTAATTCATGTTGAAATAAAAATACATCTGCCTAGCTAAGGAAATAAATTTATTAAATTCCGTTACGTAACGTTTACCTAGACCCCCCCCTTGTCACAAACTGTAACAATTTCTCTTACCCCCTCCCCCCCCTAGGCGCGTTACGTAATATATGGACAGTCCCTAATAACACAGATCCACACAATTTTCTTTTAAAACTTGTTGCAACGAGGATTGTTTTGAAGGAAATCATCTTTTTTAGATTTAAAACGTCGAGATAAGTGAAAAAAAGCAATATTTTTTTTACTTAGGCTCGGGGAAAGTAAAATACGCATTTTTTTATTTTTGCATGGGTGTTCTTTTAGGTGCATGTATCATAAGAATGATGAACCACTTCCTAGGAGAGGCAACCTTTAAAAATGGGTTGATCAACTATTTGCAAAAATATCAATATGGAAATGCGGACGGAGATGACTTATTCAACAGTTTGACCCTGGAGGCGCGTAAATCGGGAGTTTTAAGTGAAAAAGAGAATGTAAAAGAAATTATGGACACCTGGACAAAACAACCTGGTTTTCCTGTTTTGAATGCTGAAGCTGATATGGAAAAAAATACGCTTAAATTAACACAGGTAAAACAAACTTTCACCAATAAAAAAATTTATTTCACAGTCTGAAAACATGATAAATAATGGTATATTCTAAAGCTAGTAGTGAAAAAGATAATTTATAAATTATGATAAACTAGATGAAACGTTGCAAGCAACCTGTCAAAACATCGGCACTAATGTACACTAGAGCCATCTAGTTTGCAAATTTCAAACTAGGTGTTTTGTTTGATTTTAAATTCTGTATCTTTAAAACATTATAAAAAGTCCAAACATTGTAGCAAAAAACTGTATATAACATTTTTTATAGGGCTTAAAAAGAACTTTTATTTAAAATATAATTTTTTGAAATCGGGTTATAAATATGTGAGATATGCTAAAAACTTTTACTGCTATAAACGCCAATATCTCGAAAACAATGCGTTTTAGAAAAACGTTGTTTATAAATTTTTTTGACCAATTTAAAATTATCTTTTATATAAGTGCTAAATTAACCAAATACAATAATAATTGCCTTAATATATATTATAAACAAAAAACTAAAAATAGGAGTTTTACCCTATTTTTACCCCCTTACCCCCAATCGTTTACCCCCAAAATCTAATCAGCTCTTCGGAATACGATAAGAAAAAATATGCAAAAAGCCGCAAGTCGATATCTCATGTAGAAATGAAGTTTACACCCAGACAGACAGACAGATGGACGAAAGCAATTTTTTTTTTACTGATTTCGACTCTAAAACGCCGAGAAATGTGAAAAAAAAAACGTGGTCAAAGATTTTGACTTTTAGGCGAAGATTTCAATACATCGGCACTCTTAGTAGCACTAAGTGCCGATGTAAAAACGAAGTTTCAATGTTTCAGAGTCGGTTTCTTTTGAGCAACAACAATAATAAAAGAAACAATAAATGGTGGATTCCAGTTTCAATTGCAACAGATTTAAATTCGAATTTTGTAGACACGTCACCAAAATATTGGCTGAAAGGCGAAGAATCTATAGAAGTCAAGTTAGATGCAAAAGTGTGGTATGTCCTAAATATTAACCAAACTGGTAAGTGCCAATTTTTCAGTTTACTTGAAGGAAAAGTCGGATTGGTATATTTTTATCAGAAAAAAATACTTTTATAATAAGGATAAATCATACCGCTTTAGAAAAACAATAACCTAACAAACAATAAAAATTAATCCCATCCCCGGATACCACTCTTTATTTTTTTATTTTGCGTTTTAAATAATTTTAACTTGAATTTAATAAATATTTGGGAACATACACTGTGGTCTAAAAGTCACCCCCCGCCTTCCTAACTTTTGAACAAGTCGAGACATCGACTTGAAATTTGAAACTCGTAAATAAGACAACCTAAAACATTTGTTTGCGTATTTATTTTATATTTTCAGCTCCTAAAATGTAGGCAGGGGGTCATAATTTTTTTTGCGTTTTAAATTGGGTTGGAAATTTCGTCAACATTACTTTAAAAAAAAAAAAACAAAATTATTAATTTCATAATACAAAAATGTAAATTATACTTTTAAATCAATTTTAATTGATATAAATAAAATTTACAAAAAATTAAAAAAAAGAATTTTTTAGCAAAAAAACGAAAAATCAAAATCTTAAAAAAAAAATAATATATAGTCGAATAGAGAATTTTATTTTCTTTAAAATAAAATCATATAACTACTACACGACCTTTTAAGAGCTTAAAATATCAAATATATTGAAAAATATAGTTTAAGTTGTCTTATTTAAAAGTTCTAAATTTAAGGTTGATATCTCAAGTCGTTTAAAAGTTTAGATAATGTAATGCTATAGCATTCAACGAACTAATAACTCTTCTCTCTAGAATAGGCATTTCATTCGTTAAAACTGACAAAAACGTCGGCAACGTAAACATTCGTCTGTCTTACTCGCACATCTTTGTTCTAACAGATACAACAATACCAGTTACTGGTAATTGTTATTGTTCAGGCCTGAATATACCTACTATTTGTTTACAAACAAACCGAGATGTTGGCGATTCTTTATTTTAACGGTATGCGTATTCTAGAAAGAAGAGTTATTAGTTCGTTTATAGTATTAGATATCTTCACGAATTGTTCTTTTTTTAGGTTATTACATAGTAAACTATGACGAAAGAAACTGGAGAGCTCTGATCGACAAAATCATGGAAATTCCACCTCTAATTCGAGCACAATTAATCAGCGACTCCATGGATTTAGCGAGAGCCAATTTATTGGACTACGACATCCCCCTGAGACTTATTGCAAAAATGGGCACGAATGACGACAGAATAATGTTTGTGCCAACTCATATTGCTTTCAAAAAATTGACTTTCTTAAGCGACATTCTGTCAAATACTCCGGCTTTTGGAACTTTTGAGGTAAGCAGAGTAAAAAGTTGGATCAAGGCAGCTATGATTAGTGGTTTGATGACTTTTAGTACTTGAATAACTTTTTTCTACGACTGCTTTAGAATGTAAGCAAATACACACACTTTTCAAACACAGAATTAGCAAAAATATATATATTTTACCATGAAACATTGAATAATTTAATGCAGTTTAAAGTTTTGCGTTAAAATTACATAAAGTTTATTAGTTTTTCTTAATATTTGACCATTTTATTATCAATTTAGTTCAAAAAATTAAAACGGATCCATCTATTGTTAAATATTTAAATTAAATAAAAATATTTTTTAAGTACCGATTTGAGAAAATTATTAAATAACAGTAATTGCTTTATTTAAAAATATGTGTTCTGTTGGATATCCTGGGCTTGTTGACATACACCCGATCCTTCAGGTAGCCCCAAAGAAAAAAATTCGGTGCTGTCAAATCGCTCTTTAAAGAGCAAGAATACTACCATTTTCTTCTTGATTTTTAAAAATTATTTCTTTTTTTTATGTCAATTAACGTAACTTTATATAGGGAATTAAATTTATTCTGACATAAAACAAAAAACAAATGAGCATCAACTCAGACAGATTCTATGTCGAGTTTATATAAGAAGAAGGCATTCACCCATTTTCCATAAAATTACTTACGCGCCTAATTTTTCCATCGTCCGGAATTGCTCACTGGCCAATAATGCCCCAATTTACCCTACGTATTATTAATTTCCAGACTTACCACACCCAAGTATTCAGTTACGCCTACGATATGGTCGACTTTGTGGACACGGTGGTAGAAAATGAGTATCTGACAAGAAGAATAAGAAGTACGGTTCTGGAATGGTCTTGTAGAAGCTCAGAATCAAAATGCGCCCATTTGGCAAGAGGCAGGTTTAGGGACTGGATGTCACAGAAGAAAAGGTATTTAAAAAAAATATTTTCTGCCTGTAAATCTTATAACTTTTGAACGGGATGTCAGATTTGAAAAAATCTATCTCTAAACGATTCAGAACTCTTTTTGTTTACGTCACGTGAAATTTATGTGTGGGGCAAGTGGGGTAGAAATCAATATTTTTGACGATAACTCGCTTATTATTCATCGTAGTAAAAAAATTAAAAACATCTTTATTTATTGAAATCTCGATTGAAATAAAAAAATATTCTTAAAGACTATTTTTTCCGAGATATAGCCAACTATTATACTATTCACGTAAGAGTCAAAAAACATCCAAGACAAAAAATTCTTGGATACAAATGAGTTTCATAAAAAAAATGAAACTTTGAAAATGTCCGGCTGTCCGTCCCTCTGAAGTCACGATATTTCTGGACACGATAACTCCAGAACGAATTATTCGATCGACTCGAAATTACCAGGAATAATCAAGTTCTATAAGGGGAAAATCCCTGATTTTTTAAAATAATCCCTCCAAAAACAAAAAGATATTAGGGGTTAAACTTAAAAAAAAAAACTAAAAATAGTTATTTATGGTACTAGTGAGTAAAGTAAGATATTGCCCATGAGAAAATTAACCTGCGAGGCGTCAACCAAGCAGGTTAATTTTCGAGAGGGCAATATCGGTTTACCCATGAGTGCCATACAAGATTTTATCCAATAAATAGCTTGGGAATTCATATTTTTATTAAAAAATTTAATGACATGTAC
>OY294047.1:619445-655531 GCA_958510825.1 Brachypterus glaber
TTAGGGGCAATTTTGAGGCCTTGTTGACACGGGTTAGAAACTTTTGATCAGGCTAAGATTTTGCAGGCTTATTTTTATACTCAAGAAGAAAAAATATAGATAACAAGGTTTTTAAATTTTATAAAATTACAAACACTAGGGCTGGTTTTATATGAATTTTATCGATATTTGCATGATTTGGGGGTTTTTAGGGCTCTAAAAGTACCACTTGGGGTTGTCTATATAAATTTTTACTCTTAGGGCGTTCTAACCACGACAAATAGAAAAGATTAAGTAAATAAAAAAAATTGGACCACCCTAATACATAATTCAAAATTATTAATTTTAAATATTTAACTTTAACTTTTTATTTTTTAGCTTATAAGATTTAGGGACAGCATCAAAAATAACATAAGCGTTACAAACCAGGCTTTCGACTATGCGATAGAAACGGTGAAAGCCAATGTGGAATGGATGGATAAAAACTACGAACTGGTTGAAAAATGGCTGGTCGACCACCAGTACAATTATATTTTTTAGGAACTCATAATTTTGTAGGAACTATTTTATATATTCTACTTTTAAGTAATTATATTTATTGCACATAAATGTTTAGTTATAATGAATTTTTTGTTGTTGTTTTTCTACAATTTTCCGACATTCTGACAATCTGAAATTCCTATATCCAACCCTGCAGGATGTTATTTCCACCCAACCCTGCCTATAGCGCCACATTTCAAATAAGAAAAGAAAACTTAATAAGGTAAAAAAAGTATCGTGTTATCAATGATAATATAACTTATTATCATCAGTAATCGGCATAAACTCAGTTATGACTCACATAAAAGAAAGATAGTTTCGTGTTATCAATGATAATATAACTTATTATCATCAGTAATCGGCATAAACTCAGTTATGACTCATCAACGTTGAAAATAAACAAAGAAACATAGGCTTACGGAATAATTTTGCCGAATTATGAGGGAAATTTTTATAAAGGTCACTAAATCGAAACATTTGACGACTAATTTGTTACACACAACAATAATGACTATATATATTAACTATAAATATGTATATATATATATATATATATATATATATATATATATATATATATATATATATATATATATAAATATATCGGTGTTTTTCGAAGAAAAAAACGATATTCGATTTTTATCTTTTAAGAATACGAAAGTTTTTAATTTTTATTTATCGATAACTTTTTTTCCCACCTAACTTGTTTAAATGGAATCATTAAAAAAATCAAGATAAAAAGAAATAAAAATGTAAATATTTAAAACCTCGCGTCAACGCTAGAATCGACGCGGCGAAATTCGCCGATGACTGATTATCATCAGTCATCGGCGAATTTCCAGTGCTCGCATAGGCGCCGCGTCGATTCTATCGTCGACGTGAGGTTTTAAATATTTACATTTTTATTTTCTTCGAAAAACACCGATATATTTACATATTTATAGTTAATATGTATATTCAATATTGTTGTGTGTAACAAATTAGTCGTCAAATGTTTCGATTTAGTGACCTTTATAAAAATTTCCCTCATAATTCGGCAAAAATTATTCCGTAAGCCTATGTTTCTCTGTTTATTTTCAACGTTGATGAGTCATAACTGAATTTATTCCGATTAATGATTATCATGTATATAGAAACATGCCAATTTATTCCATAATTTTTTTACGGACAAGAATTTCTTGTCAAAAACGAAAAAAACGTTTAAGCTTGTGAGATATAAAGTCATATTTTTTACAATTTAAGCTGATTCAATATAATCCTTAGTTTCAATTAAATTAGCCAGAAATAAGTGATTAAAATTCTCACATCTCCAATATGCGTCCCAAAAAAAAAAAATTCTGTTGAAAACCGGTTTCGATACAAAACGCAAACCTCATAAATTGGTATATGCATAATAACCATGTTTATTCAAAAAACTGCATGACATGTAATAAAACCTTAAGTCCAAATAAAATACCACGTAACTTCATGAGTAAGTCCATAAAACTTTTGATTGACATTGACATTTGCACGGAAAACGTCAAGCGATAGGCCAGGTCTGTTGCCAACCCAAAAGAACAAAAAGTACAGACCTCTTATGGGCCTATAAGAACACGCAAAATGCGTGTGATTATGAGCTTATCAGAGTCGCAAAATAGAAAAAAATATTTTACTCACTCTTTTAGATGTAAGTGTTGAGGTTGGTTTGTCTTGTCCTAAGTCACGCACCATGACGCTTCCTCCCATGTTTTCCTATTTGAGACATCGGCATCCCATAATATGTTCTTTTTTTCCTGTAGTTTCCTCAGTCTTTAAACTAAACTAAGTTAACTAAAAAAACATTTATTGTTTTCTAAATTTTTGTATTTTTTTTTTCATATTTTAATATCGCTTTTTTACAATTTTGAGTTTTTGGTTATATTTCTTTTTTTTTATAAATATTTTTCGTCTTTTTTATATTTATTCTTTTTGTATTTTTTTTTTCATAATAATTTTTCATAACATTTAAATTACAATTTTTAATTTGCAAACAAAATGAATTATTCGTAAAACGGAACATACATTTTTCAGAACGAAAGCCTCACTTTATTACGTAACGTAATTTACGTTTTATAATTATAAAACAATATACAAATCGACACTCCCAAGCAACAAGGACGTAACTCAAGTTAGACCCATTTTGAGTTATACTAATAGGTAAACGCCTTGAAAAAAAACACACATGATGGTACTACTCAGATTTCTCCACAGGCCATTTTAACCAAAAGTTTACCTAAAAACACTAAAGTAAAAAATTTTAAACTTGAATATTATCAGAATTAAACAATAAATAAACAATAAATACTTATAGTTAAATAGAGAATTTTATAGGCTTTCAAATGACGTATCGCATGGCTTCCTTTTCCACTTCAATCATTTACTCACCCTTAAATAACAAAAAAAATATTTTAGAAATTTAGCTGTCGTGAAAAATGACAGTATATGAGTTACGGCTTTGTTGCTTGGGGGTATCGAAATATTTAAATATTGAATAGTTTAAATTTATTGTTAATTTAATAATTTATTATTTTCTGAAACAATAACATTTATATCACATATATTTTTTTAATTTTTTTGTACTCTCTAAAACAAAAACCCCCAAAATAGCCCAGTCGCCATATCGGTTAAAACGTATTCACCTGGAAAAAAATCAGGTACGCAGTTTTTGTTGATAAATATAGTAGGACAAGGTCTTCTAATAACACATCAATGGAGCTCTCTACAACTAAAATTATAAAACAAAACACGTCTACCCTATCTCTATCCCATCTGTGCTACACTTTCCAGCCAACCAAATAAATACTGTATTTGTTTTTCATACAACAAATACAGTATTTATTTGGTTGGCCGGAAAGTGTAGCACTGAGCGGCACGAACGAACATAGCTAATGTGAATCTGTAGAATAAGATAATTCTACTAAAATTAAGATGGCGCCAGTAATTTCTTTAATAAAAATAATATAGTTACACTTTTCGCCCGGCCAAGTAAATATTGTATTTGTTCAACAAAGAACAAATATAGAATTTGTTTGGTTGGGTGGAAGTGGGAGTGTATGTATGTTCTATCCTTTTTGGGTAGAACTTTTGTCCCTGTCTAATTTAACGGGAGAAATCGCCATTTTGCGAACTCGAAATTGATCCGAAAGTTTAAAAAAAAATGTCAAAATTTTGAAAGTTTGACATAAAACTAGCATTTTTCGTTTTTGTGAACACAGAATATTTTCTATTGACTTCTCTGTAATGTGAACATCAAAAACTCACGTTAACGAAAGTTTTTGATGTTCACATTCGCTCAAAAAAAAACGAGCTGATCGAGAAAAACGGAAAAAGATTACGAAATCATCGCACCAAATATAGCCGGGCGTTAAAAGGTTCCCGGCAAATAAAACAAAATCTTTTTTTGTAGATCAGTGTTTTTGATCAATTGAGAAAACCCTCTCCTGCTATATTAATCAAAAAAAATGCGTAATTATTTCCTGCTAAACCTACCTACCGACTGGGCTAAAAATTAATTTTAATCTATTGGATATGAATCCGTAATTTTAGCGTAAAACAACAAATACGGAGTGGAAGTTGAATTTGGTTTAAAACTGAGTTCCTCCTCAAATTCGCGGCTCGTGATTGGTCGAACATTCTCATCGTCACATTCTAACCACATATTGTCTGTATTATAATTTTCCCCACTCGAATTTTTTTTAGTGTACTTATTCGCCACATTTTCCACTACGTTTTTATTTATTTTAATTCCACAGCAATCTGTGATTTTACAACTTTTCAAACCATTCATTACATGTTTTGAGGAGAGTCCATTTTTGTCAATGAAAGAGTTTGCTACCATTTTAGGCTTTAGGTATTTCATTATCGTAAGAGATTTTTCACTACTGCTAGCAGACAGTATTCCTCGGGGAATGTCTTTGGTGCAATCCAAATAGTCCTCTGGGTGGTCTGAAGCTCTAACATAAGCAATATAATGCCCTGAGGCCATGGTACCCCCTAAATGCATGATTACGCAACAAAGCTGATATCTATGCAACGGTTTGTCATTTTCTTGGCGGTTTTCGTTAACTTTACAACAACTCTCGCAAAAACATTCAAGCTCTAAGGGCGTAGGCAAGTAAGTGTTAACTTTCTGAACACCAGCAGCTGTTGTAGTAAATCGCTTCAACTGTAATACCATTATGTTGGGTAATTTTTCAAATAAAACCTCCCTGCTAGCTTCGTTATATCTCTTGCAATTATCACACAAGTATTTATTTGAGTCACATAGTCTTTCAGTGGTCACACAAGCCTTCCGGTAGATGTCGCTAGCAGAAAAATCCTCCCCTAAATCATCATCCTTTAAAGCAATTGGTACTGGTATATCGTAGAATGGTTCTTTTCTTTCCGTCACACTCTCACACTCACAGCATTTTGTGCGTCTTAAAGTCACCCCTTCAAAATCTTCCGCTACGAAGTTGTAGCCCAACTTTTTTTT
Organism: Brachypterus glaber; assembly: GCA_958510825.1. Taxonomy (NCBI): domain Eukaryota; kingdom Metazoa; phylum Arthropoda; class Insecta; order Coleoptera; family Kateretidae; genus Brachypterus; species Brachypterus glaber. The sequence goes on from OY294047.1 coordinate 624,457, forward strand.
TCCATTGTCAGAATTTCCATCATTGGAAGCAGAATCGTCCATGTCCATATGTTTTCCGTTAGTTTCTTCTTCGGAAATCGTGGCATCTTTAATGCTTTTATCTTTCTTTTTCACTGTTTTTTTCCAGGATCTTCGAACACTCCACATTTTGGTTGAAGATGCAAGTGGCTCAGTTTCATTTAAGACATCAGGATTGTGTTGTATTTGTTGAGTTAAAGCGTCGCATGTGTCCCTAATATTCCCGAGCAAATAAACCAATAACTCGTGAGCGTCTTGTTGGTGGTTTCCTTCAAATATGCAATTTGCCTCACGAATAGCTTGCAATAACGCTACAGGTTGGTAGGCATCGTTAGACTCTTTTGCTTCTAAATTGTGCATCGTAATGAATAGTTCATGTAATTTTTCAGTTACAATTTGAACTTTAGATTTTGTAATGTCATTATTCGAACCTAGAGATAATAGATCTTTACTACTTGTACTACGAGAACTTGGTCCAGTGATACCAGTAACATTTCGACCCAATGAAGATGTCTTGGCTTTGTTTTGACTCAGTCTAGAGCTAACTAGGGCTAAATCACCAATCAGATGATGTAAATTATGTAAGAAAGTTGGTGCAAATCGTAGAGTATACAGAACACTATTCAGGAAACAGGTATTACCCATATTGGAAAGAGTGGCAACAGGAGCATCAGAAATGGCATCTCCATTCTTCCGCTGGTCAGAACGATAGCCGTTCATGTCACTAAGTAGTGTTTTTTTCGCAGGTACTGAATTTTCCACAAATAAAGCCTTACGCTTCAGCTGATTTCCGGTGTCGGGGCGATTTAAAAGGGCTAATTTACTTCGCTTTGGGGTCAAATCATTCTTAAGAATGGTCATCTTCTTTAGTAAACCTAAAAAACAATAAATTACTTGTTGTGCCTTCTAACTGACATTCAATAACGGGAAAATTGTTTAATTACAACGTTCGAACGTTGATCACTTACATGTGTAATTATATTAATGTAAATTTAAACAAAAATTAACGAATCTTATTGTTAATACACAAGTTACACAAGAATACATGAATTATAAACAAAAATAAATTATTTTTGACGATTCCAAATGGTTGACAAAATAAAAATATTCCACTAAAAAACCAATCCATAAACACGCCCGTTAAACATGGACGCGGGAGATTTGAAATTGTAAACATAAAATATAAAAATAAACTATTATTTCAATTTTAAAGATATTTTACAACTATAGTAATCTAAAATAAATAATTTATTGTATTTTATTGTTGTTTTATTAAAGAACTGCATTTTAAAAGCAAAATTGTATTATCGATATTCGTTTTGCCCATCCCTTGAGAAGTATTTGGCAGCACTGATGGTGATGATTGCGAGCTGACTTCACGCTGGTTCTTTTTTTCTTCTTGTTAATCGAGTAAACGGTTTTGTCAAAAAATGGATCATCTTAGGGCCACTTGCACCAAATTTTCGTACGGGATTAACTCAGCTAAACCGAGTTTAAGTTAAGAAGGCTGAGTTCTGATTGGTGAGCCGTCAATTTAATCCAAGTTTAAAGTTAAACCAGCATTGGTGCAAGTGGCCCTTAGATATTTTTAAAAGAATTTGGGGGCATTTTTTTTAAATTGGTTTTTATTTCCTTCTAACTCGGATTTTAAAACTGAGTATTTCACAAGGTGGAACCGTTGTCACATTTCATTCAGAATGAGTCATTCCTGAAACTGACAGTTTGATTAAGGGCTACTTGCACCAATGCTGGTTTAACTTTAAACTTGGATTAAATTGACGGCTGACCAATCAGAACTCAGCCTTTTTAACTTAAACTCGGTTTAGCTGAGTTAATCCCGTACGAAAATTTGGTGCAAGTGGCCCTAAGATGATCCATTTTTTGACAAAACCGTTTACTCGAATAAAAAGAAGAAAAAAAGAACCAGCGTGAAGTCAGCTCGCAATCATCACCTTAAACCATCATTGGTGCAAGTGGCCTTAAAGGTCATTATTTGGACTTTATTGACGGTTGGGAAATCAGAACACATCATGTTTAAGTTAAATTCAGTTTAAACGTTGGAGCAATTCAAACTTTGACTGTCAAAGTGGGCGGGGAATGAGGACAGTTTATGTCTTTTTAGTGACGTAGTCGCACGTTTGGGCAAATACTGTCATATTTATTTATTTTTCCCTGAATGCTGGCAAGCGCCTGAATGAGATACAACGCTACCCTACCCTTGTACCTGCGCACTCCACAGATTTTACATGAAATCTGTGGCGCACGCACGTCTCGTACATCGGACCACCTTGGGTGCAAGTGGCCACAAGTTGTTCATTTGAACTACTCTATCAGTTAGCGAAATCTGTCAACCTCTCCACTTCAGAAAATTCTCATGTCACTTGACAGTTTTATTTTTGAGGTTAAGTGTGTTTACAGTTTACATAACTTTATTTTGTAAAATAGAAATGAATTCAGTTAAAATACATAATTATTTGGTAAGTATTTATTAAATAAAAGCATTTATAGTTAAATTAGTAAATTTTCTAACTAAATATTTTTTTAGAATGCACGAAACGTTAATACAGTGTTAAATAACGTTAAAAGGTTATGTGGGAGTAAAATGTTGGACCCACCAGAAGATATGTTTACAATCTCGAGACCTGAGCGTCGTGATGAACCCATAAATCAGCGTAAATCAAGGTAAAATTGATTTTTATATGGTAAAAATTAGTTTCGAAAAATGTCAAATCAAATCAAAATCTGTTGCTGACTGGCCACAAGGCAAAGAGACTCTCCCGTGGTCATTTTTTTATTGATATTCTAAGCCCTTGATTTAAATAATTATTTACTTTTGAGCTGTTTTACATTTTTTATTGCTTGGGCATAAAAATCTCGTTTTTTTTTTCTGAAAAATCTGCGAAATCTTTTAAAATTACCGAGATTTTGTGATTTTTTAAATATTTTTAAATGACTTCAGCAAGGGGCCGGCCGGGGCCAGCGGTTTTTTTTGTCAGATTTTAATTTTAAATATTTTTTCTTATATAAAAATAGGAAAAAGTATTTATATATTTTAAATTTTAGATTGTTGTATCAATCACGTAAACGCGGAATGCTAGAAAATGACTTGCTGCTAAGTACTTTTGCACATAAATATCTGGATACTTTTGATATGGAACAAACAGATTCATATGATAGGTAGGTATCTGGTAGGTAGGTACATTTACCTTATTATTTTTAGTATTTTTTACTTTTTTGTGACATGATTCATAACTCGAGAATGCTTTGAGCTAATGACTTTAAATCTGGACCATACATTTCTTAACCAAGGTTGTCATTGGGGTAGTGTAAGGGGTTTAAAAGGGAAACTCTTAGTTTTTGTTATATGGGCTGATGCAAGGGGTTTATTTATTAAAAAAAAATGTACAAGGATTGTGAGAATCAAAGGATTGTGGAAGATTGTCAAAAAGATTGTGAAAGATTGTACAAAATTTTAATATTGTTTAAGAATGTGGGAAGATTTCAGATGATTGTGGATTGTAGATGATTTTGGATGATTGTAGATGATTGTGGAAGAAGGAATTGTCAAAGATTGTTGGATAGGTGTACAAGGATTGTCCAATAAATAAACCCTCGGGCTGATGAAATTGTTGCTGTAAAAGTTTAATATTTTTTTGATTTTTTTGTTTTTTTTTTTTAATTTTTAGATTAATAAATGGACCGTCAAATGACTGGCATATTTATTATTGGGCAACAGGCAATAAACCTACACCTAAAGAATATGATAATGACATGATGAATCTACTGAAGGAGCACTGCAAAAACTTAAACAAGGAGTCCCGAATTAGGCAACCTGATTTGAAATAATCAAAGTAACTATTTAGTATTCAAAAATATTTATTTAATTAAATGTAAATGTTTATTTCTTATAGTCAATGTTTCCCTAAGTAAATCATGTATTACATATTTCCCCAAATATCTTGCGTTAGTAGAAAAATTGAAAAATGTCTATTGCTTTTTTACGTTTGTAGTCCTTTGATATAAAAAAAATAATTTCCGTGAAAAAATTGTCTGTCTGTGGGTCTGTTTGTGTCGGTTTGTTTGTCTGTCCGGAAAATTTGTGACCATGATAACTTGAGCTAAGGCTAAAGACTTCAAACTTTGACTATAGGTTCCTTATTCAAATTCTAGGCTGGGACTGTTTTTGGTAAAAATCGGGAAGGGGGTAAAAATAGGAGTTAAAATATTTTTGTTTGAAAAAAAGTTTGTTTCAAAAAAAATTGAACATTCTTTTAATTTTTTTTTTTTTTGAAAATTTTACGTTTTTCGAAAAAAAAAATTTTAAAACCTTTTTGTGATTTTTTTGTTTTTACGTTTTGACTTGAGGGGCGCAAATGCCCAGAGATCTTTAATGATCTCGCGTTTTAAGCCGGAACTAATCAAAGAAAATGTATTTTGTTTGAATAAAATAATTTATATTTTTAAAAATTTAATTGTACATTGTACATCATATCTAATTACAAATTACACAATAATATGTGTACTTAATTAAGTACATAAATCATTATAAGCATATAATTTTTAACATCACACATAAATATAAATATTTTTATATTTTAACATCACATTCAATAATTTATTTTAAAATTCGAGCACTGGCTGGGTGTGTTTGACCCCAACCAAATTTAAAATAGCGTTTTTAATTGATTGTATCCAAAAGCCCAACTTCTTGTATAATAAATCTGCACAAAAAGTTCGATTTTTTGCACCCGTGCAAAAAAAGTAAAATTGTCGACTGATTCATATTGAAATTTAACTCAAAAGTCAAAAATACAAATATTTCAAAGAACTTTTACCTCAAGAAGTAATTTCAGACCAATGTTTATGAATGTGTCATCTTTTTGTTTGTTTATTTACTAACAGAAACGCGATCAGCTTTGTGGTGTAAAATATAGATGTCGCTAGTCGACTTTCAGGCTACCTAGTAGCGATGTTGCGTAGTTTCCACCTTATCATGAATTCAAATCATTATACTTAAATTAAAAATGTAAAAAACTTTATTGTGTATACTATAATTATGTTTAATAATATAGTATATTTAAATCTATTAAAATTAAACTACTAGTTCATATAAAACTCATACAGAACTAATGTTTCTTAAAATTTACAATAAAATATCCAAAGTATATGTTTCCAATCGGCAACAGTGTACCCCTGGCAGTCATTTTACGACATTAGACTGTGAGTTTACACATTTTTTCTCTCTCTTTACGCGTACTAAGTGTAAACAATAGTCACTCCCCACCAGCCCCTCACCGTAGTTGGTTCACGCTTCAAACAAAGCATACGGTAGATTTCATCATGTTCCTTCTTGAGGTAAAAGTTCTTTGAAATATTTATTAAGATACTCTAACTGAATAAAAAATAGTGTATGATATATGGACGAAAACTGTTTTTAGGGCTATTACTGTTGGCAACCTCGCTATCCAAGCTTGGCTGTCAAGTGTCTTAATCGCCCCTAAAACAGTATTTTTTGTCCTATCATTAATAACTACGATCTAGCATTGGCTTTTTACGAAACGTTAGATAAACGTTATTCTAGCGTTTTATTCTAACGTTAGTTGCCTAACGTTAAGTTTCTAACGTTACGGAACACATTAGAATAACGTTAGAATAAAAAACGATTTTTTTAATGTAAATTTTATTATTTTTTAGTTAGAGTGACTAACCCACCTATCTAGTGCTCTATTTAAAATACGTAACGCAATATTTAGATTCTCTTTTTAACGAATTTTTGTAGGATATTCTTTATATCTTCCGCGTGTCTGTTTTGCCATTGAATATTGATTTTTACAGTCTCTAATGATTGTTCTACTCCTTTTTTGATTTCGGAAAAATCTTCTTTGTTCGTGTCAATAAACTGGCGTAGCTGAAAATAGAAAAAAACAAGCCGTGAAGATATCTAATTCCATTATATATTATTCGCAGTAAATGGCATATTGCATTTTCCCAAATACTTAAAAAAACAATATTTTTTTTAAGTATTTGGGATTTTTTTTCAAAAAAATAAAAAAAAAATCTAAATTTTTAATTTTTTTTGCGAAAAACAAAAAAAAATTTAAAATGATAGTTTTTTTTAATTTTTTTAAAAATTTTAACCCCCCATAATTTTTTTGTTTTTTGGGGGATTACTTTTAAAAACAATAGGGATCTTCCCCTCATAGAATTTGATTTTGACTGAAAATTTTAAGTCGATCGGATTATTCGTTCTTGAGTTATCGTGTTCACAAAAATCGTGACAGCGGACAGATGGACAGAGAAACGGACGTACATTTGAACAAAAAAGTTGCTTATTTTTTCATGAAACAAATTTATATCCAAGAATTTTTTGTCTAAGGCGATTTTTGAAATTTTTTGAAAATTCGAAACTGCCGTATATTATTCCAGCGCAGGCGCTATGAATAATATAATAATAATAATGACTTACCTCATCATTATCTTTTTCTTCGGTCATCTGGCTTGTTATTGAAGATAAATACCTACTGACTCTTCTGTTATTAGGTTTTAAACTGCAAATAAAAATAAAAAACGTAAACATACTATTTTATAAAAAAGCTTTTAAAATCAGTTTTGTGTTAAATTGGTTATAACAAGCTGCTGATGCCAAAACTCGATATTTTTGTTACAGTTCTGTAGTTTTGTCACAGAAATGTAAAAATATGAAGGATATCTGCCCCACAGGGCATCAAATTTAAAGTGTGTGACACCGTATTTTTAAACTGTGCCTTGGTTTACACCATAGGGACTATATTTTAAGTTCAGGTACTTTTTATCTACCTAGCTCTGTTTATAGCGTTTTGCTAAAAAAGATAAGTAGATAAAAAGTACCTGAACTTAAAATATAGTTTTTCTATTTTTCAACTCTTATAAGCTCATAATCACACGCATTTTGCGTATTCTTATAGGCCCATAAGAAATCTCTACTTTTTGTTCTTTTGGGTTGGCAACATACAAAAGCCTATCTCTTGACGTTTTGCGTGCAAATGTCAATGTCGATTTAAAGTTGAATTTTTTACAAAATTTTGTGTTTGGGTTATTTTTTTACCGTGTTAAAATTGTGGACTGGTTAATTGCAGTGAAAAAAGAAGAGATGACTGTAAAATATATCAAAATATCATTTTTTCTTAGAATTTTAAACATAGTGTAAACTCTAATGCCAACCCAAAACAAAAATCCCTAAATCAGTCATCAATTTAAATGTTTTTTTTTTTTAATTTTAGAGCAAAATAGAAAAAATTGTATAAAGCACTCGTTTCATAACACGTTTTTACAGCACTAGTACTTTAGAAAACTCGCCGCAAGCGGCTCGTTTTCTAAACTTGTACTCGTGCGCTAAAAACGTATGTTATGAAACTAGTACTTTAATATACTATTATTAACCCATCAATCTATTTTCTAATCATCGTACAGAGTGATATTGGTAGACTGACAGTTTCAGGCTGCTGGCCCTCTTCAGAACCAAGAGTCAACTCTGCACGTTGATTAAGAAAACTAGTTTAGACTTTATACGCAAAAGGAATATATTCATTAGATTGATGTAGACTTGTGCGCCATCTATTCCTAGATGTAGACAACTACTCATACCTCTCCTAGTCTGGAGACTTGAGTGGTAGCAAGTTGAAGACTTGTGTGTCTCAAGCACATAGTACCACTAACGTGTGGTTAGACGTAGAATTAGTAAGGACAGAAATTTTTAATTTTAAACAAAATTATAAAAATATTAATTTATTATTCCATCAATCTATTTTCTAATCATCATACAGAGTAATATTGGTAGACTGACAGTTTCGGGCTGCTGGCAGAGTTGAGTCTTGGTACTGAAGAGGGCCAGCAGCCCGAAACTGTCAGTCTACCAATATCACTCTGTACTATGATTAGAAAATGGATTGATGGAATAATAAATTAATATTTTTATCCAATACATACAGATAATAAGACAATTACCAGCTTTATTTTAAATAGATAAACTCAATAATAACCCCCGCGTGGGTTTTACTTTATTGAGTGGATAATTATTTATTTTACCCACTTAACTGTCACTTGTCAAATTATATTCTTGTAAATGTCATTAAAATTTTTAATGAAAACATGAATTCCTAAGCTATTTATTGGATAAAACCTTGTATGGCACTCATGGGTAAATCGATATTGCCCTCTCGAAAATTAACCTGCTTGGCTGACGCCTCGCAGGTTAATATTCTCATGGGCAATATCTTACTTTACCCACTAGTACCATAAATAACTATTATAATTTTGTTTAAAATAAAAATTTGTGTCCTTACTAATTACTAACTACACGTTAGTACTTTTTAGTACTTTAGTACTATGTGCTTGAGACACACAAGTCTTCAACTTGCTACCACTCAAGTCTCCAGACTAGGAGAGGTATGAGTAGTTGTCTAAATCTAGCAATAGATGGCGCACAAGTCTACATCAATCTAATGGCTATATTCCTTTGCGAATAAAGTTTAAAACCGTTTTCTTAATCAGCGTGCAGAGTTGACTCATGGTACTGAAGAGGGCCAGCAGCCCAAAACTGTCAGTCTACCAATATCACTCTGTACGATGATTAGAAAATAGATTGATGGAATAATAAATTAATATTTTTATAATTTTGTTTAAAATTAAAAAATTTTGTCATTAAAATATAGTCCCCATAGTATAAACTAAGCATATGTCCCTCATAAAAATGACCTAATGTCATATAGTGAGATACTTACTGATTAACAATTTTATTAATATTATTAAAGAAAAATTGTTTAGCTATGTAGTATCCAACATCGTTTCTTGCAACCGCCGAGAAAACCATGGTTGCATCCTGTCTTCTTATGCCCGATTCTTCGTTTAAAGACCAGTCCAGATATCTGCTGAGTAGCCAAATTTCTCTGGTGCAACCCAAAGCGTTCAACATGGTATTTTTCTCAGTGGCAACATTGGAATTTAGATATTGTTTCCATAAAAAGTCCCATTCTTTTTCTCCGCCGTGTTTTAGGGCTGAACAGTATACTACACTTCTCATGTCTTTGGAAATTCTGAAATATAGACAAATTAAAAATTTTTATTATCAGAAATTTATTAAAAGAAATATTAATTAAAATTAATTTTACCTATGATTGAAATTTTACTAGTGTCAAAATTTGACATCTACATAATTAAAAATGTAAAAATATCAAAATTTATTAAAATGCCTATATTTCGGAAAATAATAGTCCTACGATAAAAATGATTACATATGTTCTTGTAGGGAATTAAACATTATTTTCATTTATGCAAAAAAAATTGTCTTACTATAAATAATAAGTGAGATATCGCTAGAAATTATAGTTTTTGTCCATTTTGCCCCCCTTGCCCTGCCCTAATTTTAACCATATTTGATGTGACGCAAATAGAAAAGGTCCTGAATCCTTTGGTTTGGACTTTTTAAAATCGGACATTCCGTTAAAAAGTTATAAGGTTTACATACAGACCGACAGACAGACAGACATTTTTTTACCAGCCACTTTTTTCACATTTTCTCGACGTTCCATGACATTCTTAAGACGAAAATGCATAAAATAGTATATTCTATAACTAGTATGGAATAGACAATATTCCGCGCGAGCGGAAAGTTTGTCTTACGAGCCGGTAGGCGAGTATGACGGTCCCGCGAGCGCGGATTGACTATTCCATACGTGTTGTAGACTATACTTTTTCTTCGACTGCAAATATGAAACACTGTATGGCTTTAAACTGCGGACAAGGTTTAAAACAATGTTTTTTGTGACTTGACATTGTGAATGCAACAAAACACATATCTTTAAAGAAAGCAATTGATGTTATTTAATAATTTTATTCAATCAGTACTTAAAATTATTTTAGCACATATTTACAAATTATAATGCAAAAATTGAAGGTTATGTCAGATTGTTGTGACAGTTTAAATATTTAACAATAGATGGAGCAGTTTTAATTTTTTGAACTAAATTGATAAAAAACTGGATAATATTAAGAAAAACTAATTTCATGGCAATATATATATATTTTTGCTAATTTTGCTACAGTTTTCTTTACTTTTATAAACAAGAGATGGCACTACATGTGCTCATTCTAACACTTGATACGGAATATTCATACCGTATCTAGAGCTAGAATGGATTCATTCTGTGTTTGAAAAGTGTGGGTATTTGCTTACATTCTAAAGTAGTCGTAGAAAAATGATTTTTTGGTCGTTTTTAAAAACGGGCTGAAACACGTACCCTTTCTTCACCGGTGGGAATATCATTAAATGTTTATATCTCGGAAAGTTATAGCCTTACGACAAAAATGATTCATATATTTTTGTAGGAAATAGAACGGTTTTTATCTGTGCAAGAATTTTTATTCTATTATTAATAATAAACGAGTTATCGCAAAAAATACGAGTTTTACCCCCGCTGCAACACCCCAATGTTAACCATATTTACGGTAACGTTAACTACAAAGGTCCTAAATCCTTTGGTGAAAGAATTTTTTAAATTGGACATTCCGTTCAAAAGTTATAATGTTTTTATACAGACAAACAGACAGACCGACATTTAACATTTACTTACGGATTTTCTTTAGTTGGTTCTTCGCTCCAATTTTTGAATAACTCTTTGGCTTCTGCTATACAGTTTGATACTTCAAATTTACAGGCTCTGCTTGTTATAAGGACTTGCAGTTTGATCGAGTCCAATAGGTCCGACTTTGCTTTTGAAATTTCCAGTCCTCCAACTTTTTCGTAAATGCTTGTAAGAAGTTGTTTCATATATTCCTAAAACAGGCATTAAAAATAATTATAAACTAGCTAAAACGTTGCAAGCACCCTGTCAAAACATCGGCACTATTGTACACTAGAGCCATCTAGTTTGCAAATTTCAAACTAGGTGTTTTGTTTGATTTTAAATTCTGTATCTTTAAAACATTATATTCTAGCAAAAAACTGTATATAACATTTTTTATAGGGCTTAAAAAGAGCTTTTATTTAAAATATAATTTTTTGAAATCGGTTTATAAATATGAGATATGCTAAAAAAACCTTTTACTGCTTTAAACGTCAATATCTCGAAAACGATGCGTTTTAGGAAAACGTTGTTTATAAAATTTTTTAACCAATTTAAAATGATCTTTTATATAAGTGCTAAATTAACCAAATACAATAATAATTGCCTTAATTATAAACAAAAAACGCTAAAAATAGGAGTTTTACCCTATTTTTACCCCCTTACCCCCAATCGTTTACCCCCAAAATCTAATCAGTTTTTCGGGTTTTTATTTTTATGTGTTATGTTTATGGGATATTTATACTAACTTTAAATTCTCCATAAATAGGTTTAGTTTGTAAATGCGTATTTAAACCACTGGTTTTTCCCAATGCCGTCTTCCAAGGCAAATATTCTTCTTCAAACTCGAGGTACTTCAGTAAATTGAAGAAAATGTCGTACTTAAGGTCCCCCACAAAGGCCAAATCTGCTGCATCACTAATAAGCTGAACTCTGTTTAAAGTGGGAATGATGTTGAAATTTTCGCTCATTAAAGTTTTGGTGATTAGTTCCCAGTTTTTGAAGTCGTAGTTGATTTTGTATATTCCTTAAAAAAATTTAATATTTTACCATAAAACTTTTTTCTGACAATTTTTATTTTTTGTTATGTATTCTTTGTATAATTTTACTAAAAAGTCATTTTCTGGTTTCGAGATACAACAGTTTAGAACTGAGGTATCAATAAATTAACTTCAAAAATGTAATTAAAGAGAACATTAAACGAAAGAAATATAAGATTAAACTATGACTAAATGTTAATGATGCAGGGCTAGTAGTACTAGGTTCTGATTTTGATTATATTTATTACTATATTTAAGAAATATGCAAATAAAGATAATTTTCTAAAAATAAGCTGAAGCCTTGGCTCATTTAAGAATTTTTGAAGACGCTAACACAGAACCAAAGTAATTTTTTATCCCTGGTCAGATATTAATAGTTTACTTATGTCCCTTGTTAGTTTAGGGTCTAAATATATTCCCAAAAATTTTACACTGCAGATATTTTCAAAAGTTTTTTCATATTTTTTCTGGCAGATTCATGTTTTTGAGTAGCCTACTATACGACCATAAACAATAAAAAGTGCTCACCTGCAATTTTATTATTAAATATTATCCATTCATTTTCGTCGGCCAAATCTTCAATGACATTTTCTTCTAATGGACAAGATAACCAATTTTGGGGGTGAGTATTGTTAAAGTTTGGTTTTGAAGAAGTAGAGTGGGATAATGGCACCCACCAGCATGGTCTTATTTCGTCTTTTGGTTTTATGACGTCACGCAAAAATCTGGACTAAAAACAAGAACTAAGTATTAATATAGTTAATTTTGAAACTACAAATATTTAATGAAAATTTTTTATGATAATCAGGGGTCCTAAAATTTTTTCCTACGACGTAGTTAGTGCCTATTTCCTGCCCGTTGCCTATTACATTCAGGTCAAAAAACCCCTGAAAAATTTTGATCCCTACAAATTTCCCATTTCTACCAGTCAACCCAGGTAGCAAAATAACATGACATTCACGTGAAAGCCACGTTAATATGTGACATGTGATGTTAAGATTGTAGTCTCATTTAACAAGAATGTAGCATGGTGGGGATGTCCTAAGTCCGCCCCTAATAACATCACACAATGACATCCCGAAAATAACGTGTTTGTGACATCATAAATCCACATTCCTGTTATGTCTAATATCTTATGGATGCCGTTACTGGTACTTTAATATTTAAATAATATCCTAGGATATTAGCTTTTTTTAAATAAAACCATTAAAAACGCTATATATAACCCTATAAAAAAATCGGATTTAAAATCAATCATCAAATTGAAACAATCACAGATTGAAAAATATAGATTCTAAATACGAAATTGCAGATTAAGCGGAGAATATATTCCTTTAATCCGTGTCCGTGGTCTTGAGAAGCCCGACAGAGCCCCCTAGTCATTGGAAATCGTATAATGTGTATACAATTTTCTTATAATAATTTACTCTATCAACATCATCTTATATCGATTTTTTTGCTTCGAACATCGGTAAGAAGCAAAATAACATGACATTCACGTGAAAGCCACATTAATATGTGACATGCGATATATTCACAGCGTTGCTAAATATTTGTTATTAAATAACATGGTTGTCACGTCACACGTGTTACGTTGCAAATGTGATGTTAAATACATGTTATTTTTCAATATTATGTGATGTTATGATTTAGTTTAAAAATACACCCAAAAGTGATGTTAATTTCTTGTAATATAACATCCCTTGCTACCTGGGAATCTTTCCAACTGTACTTCAAATCTTCAAACTCTGCCACTCAATTTTACCAACTGGACAGTAGATTTTCCCAACTCAAGCGTGGTTGGGGGGTAGCGCCCCACTAGCCCCTCCCTTCGCGTAATCCCTGGACCGCCCCAATTTAATTTTTTCGTTTGCTATTTGTTGAGTTTTTATTAAAGGGCCTTGAATTTTTAATTTATTAATGTATAATCCTTTTTACTTTCTTGGAGGGTAAGTTTGTTAACAAAAAAGAAATGGGGGACAGGGACAATTTATTATTTTCTTGTTTTTTTTTTTTTCAAAAAAAGTTAGAAAAGTGTTAAATTAAAGTTAAATTAAAATAAACTTAACAACGATATCAAAACCTGATATTTGGAGTCACTAGCTTTAGCTAGTGGAAAACATATTGTATGTACCACGTATGCAAACTGTGTTCTCGACTGATTTTTTGCCTTGATTCCGTCTCAGCAAAAAATTCAGTCTCGAACACTAAATTTAGTGTTACATAAGTCTTAAGACTTAAGTTCGCATACATAATATGCCATTTAGTCAAGATAATAAATACTGGTTACCTGTGTAATAACTGCATTCCTGTGGGTGTAGTCCCTTTCGACTTTAATAACGGGATAACCAGTCTGAAGAGTCCAAGTATCCATAATGGTTTTGACAGTTAAATCCTTGGGCAGGGCTTTTTGTTTGTGCGCTTCTTTTGTCAAACTTTCCCACAGATCGTCTTGCTCTGCGTTCCCGTATTTGTGTTTTTTCAGATAGTTACTTACTCCCTTTCTTAGGACCGAATCTCCCAAGAACATCATCATCATTCTAATTAGAGATGAACCTGAAATTACAATTTATCGGTTCATCATTTTCAATATTTTATTTGTCCGATATGCTAACTAAAGAATAATAGATATTTATACACTATTTTTTGCAGGACCAAACATAATTTAGGTAGGTAGATAAAATTAAAATTAAAAACCACGCGTCTAAAATCGGTTGTTTTATTTTCGTAATTTAATCAAGACGCCTGTAAATTGCGATAAGTCGGTTTCATGGCTATCGCGATTTCAATTGTTTTTTAATATGGTTGACACAAACGTCAAAAAAATAGACGAAGATGATGAATTTTAAGTTATGTATAAATTGTTATAACAATGTTATTTTTAAAGGTTTTCTTTGTTAAAATCAAATAAATTGGTTTGACTCGCGAAACCCCAAACCTATTTTTTAAACCAGCAAAGCACATAGTAGTTATTAATATTTTAATATTATCAAGGTTGCCGTTATTTTTATTCCCTAGGGAGAAAAACGGCAAGTTTAGTCCCGAAAATGAAAGCGTAAAATTAGGTTTTAGTCTTGGTCGTGCAAAAAGTTATTTTATTAGAATTATGGTAAAAAGGGGAATTCCCTTTAAAACGGCGTCTCTAACTTTACATTTGATGCTTTGTAAGACATTTAATTTCAATAAATATAATTCATCTGTTGGCCATCCATCTAGGCCAGCTCTAGCGTTATGATTCTATACAGGGTGAGTCGGAAAGAACGGACCTTTTTAGCTGTTTTTTTTTTATATCTTGGCCTACAAAGCATCAAACTTTAAAGTGTAAGACATCCTTTGTAAGCAAATATTACGTATTTTTCAATATGAGCCCCACAAAAATGACCTAACCAATTAAAAATGTACCTTTTTTGTAGGAAATCGTATCAAATATCTCATCTATTTCTTTCGGATCTCCGATTGGTACAGATACAGGGTGTGACGTTCTAAGGGAGTCGAATGAAAAAACGCTCAACATGTCACTAGCAGATTCTTCTTCTAGGGAATTCCATTGGGGG
This sequence comes from Brachypterus glaber, assembly GCA_958510825.1. Lineage (NCBI taxonomy): Eukaryota > Metazoa > Arthropoda > Insecta > Coleoptera > Kateretidae > Brachypterus > Brachypterus glaber. Next base: position 639,667 of record OY294047.1, read on the forward strand.
AACAATTGGTCAACGGCTACGCTAGCCATATAAGTTGCAAAACCTAAAAATATATTTTTTCTAATCAATAAATATACAGGGTGATTTATTAGCCCGTTTACAAACTATGGCAACGAAAAGTAGATCTAATTCCATGAAGAAATGTTCATTTAAACATAGGATCTATCTTTCTTCATTCAGAAGTTATAGCGTGCAAATGTCAATGTCGCTTTAAAGTTGAATTTTCAACAAAATTTTGTGTTTAGGTTTGGACTTTTTATTTTTACCATGTTAAAATTTTGGCTTGGTTAATTGCAGTAAAAAAGAGAAGAGATTACTATAAAATATATCAAAATATCACCTGTTCTTAGAATTTTAAACATGGTGTAAACTGTAATGCCAATCCAAAACAAAAATCCCTAAATCAGTCATCAATTTAAATATAAGTTTTCTTAAATTTTAGAGCAAAATAGAAAAAATTGTATAAAGCACTCGTTTCATAACACGTTTTTAGCGCACTAGTACTAATCTCAGGTATATTTTGCAATAAAAAAAAAGTTAACTTAGCTTTATTTCACATGGAACACGCTTAAAGTTCTATCCACCTACCTTCGTTTAGCCATAGATCCGTCCACCATTTCATAGTGACTAGATTACCGAACCATTGGTGAGCTAATTCATGAGCTATAACACTGGCAACACTGTGCTGGCTAGTTTTTGAAGAAACTTCTGGATCGTACAGTAAATAGGCTTCTCTGTAGGTGATAAGGCCCCAGTTTTCCATGGCCCCCGCGTTAAAATCGGGAAGGGCTACCATGTCTTGTTTTGGGAGAGGATATTTGATGTCAAAGAATTTTTCGTAATAGTCAAGGCATTTTGGTCCTACATCTTTGGCAAAGTCAACCTAAGAAATGAGAATATAGTATATTAAAGTACTAGTTTCATAACATACGTTTTTAGCACGCAGCGCACTAGTACTTTAGAAAACTCGCCGCAAGCAGCTCGTTTTCTAAACTTGTACTCGTGCGCTGCGTGCTATGAAACGAGTGCCTTATAGATTTTTTTCTTTATAGAATTTTTTCTATTTTATTCTAAAATTTTAAAAACTTTTAAATTGATGACTGATTTAGGGATTTTTGTTTCGGGTTGGCATTATAGTTTTCGCCATGTCTCTTGCCAACCTAAAAGAAAAAAAAGTACAGACCTCTTATGAGCCTATAAGAACACGCAAAATGCGTGAGATTATGAGCTTATAAGGGTCGCAAAATAGAAAAAAGTTGTTTTGTGTATGTTTTTACCCTAAACTAAATACGATCAGTAAAGCGAGTTGCTAAAGGTAAGTTTTTTTGCCCTTACTGCCCCACTAAATTTTAATCATGTTTGACATCGCAAAACTGCAAGAGCCCCGTATTTTTTAAGGAATTATTTTTTTTTAATCGGAAAGAAAGACACAAATTTTACCATTTTGTCGATTGATATTGGTTTTTAGTATAAATCGGAGTGTGGTGAGGAGGTCAAAGGGGGGAAAATTATTAAAAAAATCAGTTTTTTCAACAAAAAAATCCATATTCGGATTTTTTTTTCACAAAAAAAAGTTTAGTAGGTCTTTACCTGATTTAAAGCGTCCTTTCTGGCCCAAATACGGAACGTAACATTATTATTGCTAATATAGTCCGCAGTTTTGTAATCAAAATCGGAAACAACAAAAGCTACTAAGTATGTGGACATAGGTACGGATTTGTCGAATCGGTCCCAATAAAAACCATCTTTTCCTTTGCTAAAAAAAAATAGATGATTTAAGTATTTATATATAAAAATATATATTTTTTGGAAAATGGACAATATACTTCAAAAGTTCATAAAATTTTTACGAGATGACACTACTGGCAGGAGCACTCCGTGTACTATAGAAATCTATTATACGCCGAAATTTTACATACGACTGCCCAAGTAACACAGTAGCTATTAAGTATCTCTAGCAGCAAAATTGCAGCCTTATGGCTGCAAAATTGCTGCGAAAGAGCGATAAGAGACACTCTATAGCTACTGTGTTACTTGGGTAGTACTCTACGTTTTAAAATTTTAGAATTTATTTCTGGAATTTTATAGTACGCGAAGTCCGCCTGCCAGTAGTGTGATCTCGTATAATTTTTATGAACTTTTAAATATGGCCGCCGCTGAAGTCGCATATTTTTAGCAAAAATAAAAAATAGCAGACTCTACTTACATTGGTTCTGTTTTTGCCAGCGGCATATTACTGATAGCTCTAAGTCCATCTTTTCTTCCTATGCTGATATCAAAAGTCGCTTTCATCTCCGGTTCGTCAAAGCAAGGGAAAGCTCTTCTCGCACTTATAGCCTCAAATTGAGTTACTCCCACCCAAACTTTTTCTTTTGTTTTTTTAGTTACATAACTGCTTCTGTAAAAGCCTGCTAGACCGTCGTCTAGTTTGCCTTTGAATTTTATGAAAATTTCGTATTTGTGGTTCTTTTTTAAAGTATTTTCCAAATTTATTTTTAAAAAGTCGTTGCTTTTATCAAATTCTATGGATTTTATGTCCACTTTTGAGCTATTTGTGCTGGATATGTCGGTTAGACCGACGTCTTTCAGGTCAAATATCAAATTTTTTGAATGTAGTATGATATTTTTTGAGTCATGCAAGCAGTTTACCTAAACAGAAAAAAATTGTACATGTACATGTACAATGTACATGTACAATGTACATGTACAATGTACATGTACAATGTACATGTACAATGTACATGTACAATGTACATGTACAATGTACATGTACAATGTACATGTACAATGTACATGTACAATGTACATGTACAATGTACATGTACAATGTACAATGTACATGTACAATGTACATGTACAATGTACATGTACTATGTACAATGTACATGTTTTCATTGCTATATCCAGGTAGATTTCACCTTCCCGCTTCTGGTCACCACCCACCGCTATAGTGGTTTGTTAACAAATATGTTATACTTCACCTCCTCGCAGCCTCACCACTATAGTGGTTTGTTTACAATTGGCTTTGTATATGTTCTACATAAAACAAATCAACATTAATGCCATATCTATGTATATATGATCTAATACAGAGACAGCATTATGAGTGTGAGTAAGAAAAAATGAAGGCCATCAGGATGAAACCAAAAATTATTTCCTCTAAATCATTGATAACCGCGGTCAACTGTATTTATTTGAATTAAGATTTTGTTTATTCTGTGTAGGTCATAATCAGTCATCGCCGAATTTCCAGTGCTCACATAGGCGCCGCGTCGATTCTAGCGTTGACGCGAGGTTTTAAATATTTACATTTTTATTTCTTTTTATCTTGATTTTTTTTAATGATTCTATTTAAACGAGTTAGGTGGGAAAAAAAGTCATCGATAAATAAAAATTAAAAACTTTTGTATTCTTAAAAGATAAAAATCGAATATCGGTTTTTTCTTCGAAAAACACCGATATATATACAGTTAATATCTATAGTCAATATTGTTGTGTGTAACAAATTAGTCGTCAAATGTTTTGATTTAGTGACCTTTATAAAAATTGCCCTCATAATTCGGGAAAATTATTCGGTAAGCCTTTGTTTCTGTGTTTATTTTCAACGTTGATGAGTCATAACTGAGTTTATGCCGATTACTGGTCATAATGACCGGTCATTAAGACCTAAGGTCGACCTTAAGGCGTCAAGGTTCGATAAGTATTAAAAAAATCAAAATATATACGAATGGAAAACAATATAAAATATATTATTTCATTGAGTAAGTTTAACAGTACGTAACCAATGTCAACGTGTGCAATGAATTATAAAAAATTGTCGAAATTATGACACCGGCAATGAAAATACGCATTTTTAATTTTAACAGTTTGTCCAAATAGTATATTTTTTAATGAGTGTTTAGTATTTGCTATTAATCATTAAGGGTGAATTTTGGGACACGAGCCGATAGGCGAGTGGCCTAATCACCCGGATGATTCATAGCTATTATACGCGAGTAGAATACTATACTTTATCCAGGGCTGTTTTGAAGTTTAAACGGTTTATTTTTACAGACCCGTGATTAATAGGCCTATTAATCACGGGTGTGGATAATAGTATATTATTCAACGAGCGTATAATAATTGATATTAATCAGTGAGGGTGAATTTTGGGGCACGAGCCCATAGGCGAGTGGCCTAATTACCCGAGTGATTAATAGATATTATACGCGAGTAGAATACTATACTTTATCCACGGCCGTTTCGGGTTTTAAACGGTTTATTTTTACAGACCCGTGATTAATAGGCCTATTAATCACGGGTGTGGATAATAGTATATTATTCAACGAGCGTATAATAATTGATATTAATCAGTGAGGGTGAATTTTGGGACACGGGCCGATAGGCGAATAATTAATAGATATTATACGCGAGTAGAATACTATACTTTATCCACTGCCGTTTCGGGTTTTAGACGATTTATTTTTACAGACCCGTGATTTATAGGCCTATTAATCACGGCAGTGGATAAAATTTATTAACACGTTTATACGATAAACAACTGTCGTAGTTACCTAACCACAGCTAGAGTGCTATATAATGTGACGTTCCCTGTCTTATCAGAAAACGTCACACTAAGCCACTCTAACCCCAGCTGGACCCAGGCCGGGAATCTATTCTTACCTGAATCCAAACTTTTCCATCAAAATCAAAGCCGCTTTCTTCTCCCAAATATGAGATAATTTCTAATTTATATTCTTCTGGTATCACATTCTTAGGCAGTCGATATGCACTAGTTATAACGAAAATTGATAAAAAGATAAGTTTTAAAATAACCATGTTCTGAAACAAAAAAATAAAAATAAAAGTAAATGTCAGTTATGAAAAATTTATGACAGAATATGTAGGGGAGGTGTGGGAGAGTTGGGTCAAATTTCACATAGATTGAATATTGTATAGTAATGGATAGAAACTGAAAAAAGCAATATTTTTAAACCAGGGCAATATCACTATTGCTATATACAGGGTCTTCTACATCCAAAAATATAAAAAAGGTTGGTCCGGAAATAATCCCTAAGGGAGCTTCGGCCCTTCAACGATGGACATATTAAAGGGGTAACAAAAAAAGCACCAATTAAATATTAATGCTGCAGGGCGATTCTTCATTTAAAACTAAGCAAACAAGTATTATTTACCGAAACACCTAAATTTAATATAAAAGAAGTAATACCCTTTTAAAAAGTAACATTTTTGGTGGCACAAAATGGTACTTTCTCTTAATTGTGTGTGTGTGTGTGTTTTTTTAATGGTTGCTCCTACAGTGTATATAACATTTTTTATGTATTGTACTCAAGGAATCTATATTTTTTACAAAAAATCTAAAAAAACACACATAAAAAAGTTTGACGCAAAAATGTGTCCGCCTAAGCACGCCTCTGGATTAAAAAAAAATAGAAAATTAATATAAACTAATTGCCCTTGTTTTTTGTTATTTAGTCCAATTTTAAAGGGCTCATTTCCGGACCCACCTTTATAAGAACTTTTTTTTTTGATATTTTTGGATGTAGAATCCCCTTTTAAATTTTGGCATGCCAGTTACTAATAAAGTAAAACAGATTTTTCAACTACTACGGAATATGTTTAAGTTTGCTACTTTAATTAATTTTAAAGCGCTAATAAAATATACAGTGTGTCCCCGGATGGAGTGCTCCTTGTAACGTTACAAGGACGATTTTTTATTACATTTTTGATATCTCAAAAAAAGTTATTCTTGTTAACTTTAAACTCCCAAAAACAAGCACTTTTACTGTTCATGAGATGAGGTAATGTCAAATTATTTATAAATAAATAATTTATTATAAATTATCTTAAGAACCGTAAAATTTATGAAAAAAGTGCTTAGTGTTTTCGGAGTTTGAAAACAAGCAGGCCAATTTATCAAGAGTAACTTTTTTGAGATATCAAAAATAAAAAAAAATTAAAGCCGCCCGAGAAGTTACCATTTTGTAAAAAAAACATTATCTTATGAACCGTAAGAGTTATACGAAAAGTGCTTAGTCTTTTGGGAGTTCGAAAACAAACAGGGAAAGTTTTTAAGAGTGGCTAAAAAATAAAAAATAATTTTTCTTTTTGTAACTCCATGGATCCATCCGGGGACATACTGTAGTTATAGGTATTTATGTCCGTTGTATACATTAGACATTAATTTTTAATTTTAAAATATGTTTAGATAATCTAAAAATATAATATTTAGCGAAAAAGCAAACTAAACATTTTACGTTTAGGTATAGCGCATATGATAATTTAAAATTTTATTTTTTTTATATAAAATTCTCCTCTTAAATTAGAATAATTATGATTAAATTATTATTTTCTAGGTAAAAACCACATAGTATGCATAATATAATAACAATTCTTATTAAGCCTCATTTAGAAAAAAAATGTAGGGGAAAGGGGGCACAGTGAGTCAAGGGTATCAGTGAATCGATGACTATAACTCTACTATTATTAGTTTTAGGAACGTCGCTTTCTAAGGGTGTGTTTAGTATATGTTACTTTTGACAAAAAAACGGTTGCCGGAAAACTGCGTGCGAAACGTGCAAAACGGCGGCTCCATAAAAATAAGTATGACAGTAATTTTTTCAAAAATCTATTAATTATGTATATTTGTATTATTTTTAAGTAAATTCTAGTGTAATTTAGTATTTTTATATTCTTTATTAACTTTTAAATAAGTGTGTTTATACAGATTTTTTAGATATTTGGTATATTTTTTTCATGTCTGGTTACTAGAGGGACACAGTGTGTCAAAGACGGTCAAAAAATTACTTGTAAAAAATAATGATCTATTTATTTTTAATCTAAACCTTCAAATTATGTAACATTAAAGGTCAAAGCAACGTAGTATAAACAAAAATATAAGTAATTGTCACAAATTTTAGAAATATGCACTTTGAAAAAAAAGTGACCCACTGTGCCCCCCTTTCCCCTAAAGGATAAATCTGTCTTTATAACTTTTTGACGATTATAATGTAATTGTCAAGTGTAATTATTATTATAATAATATATTATTATTAAATTATTTAACAACTTAAACTGTTAGTGCACGGGAATGAAGGTTGTTCCACAAATCAGTAGAGTGAAAAAATACTTCGAGGGCAGTAAAAGCCAATCGCAAACGAATTTCATGTACTTTTTTATCTGCGTTCTACAGACCAAAACTTAAAAAAAGGCGAAAAAATTAAATTATTGCACTTGACAAAAGAAAAACGTACTCTCGCCAAAGGCGACTGATTTGCCTTGGGGAACGTTCAAGTATTACGTAACGCTCCTAGGGGGGGGGGGGGGGTCATTTTGGAGTGTTACGCCCATGTTAATGGTATAGGAAAATAGCGTTACAGGAGGGGGAGGAGGTGGAGGTCCAAAATCATCAAAACTTGCGTTACGTAATACTTGAACGTTTCCTTGGGTAAAGCACACGGCATATAGATTTTTTCTAAAATATATTTTATTATATAATTTTACATTAGAAACTATGAAAAAAAGTTACCGTACACAAATATCTACAAATCGCTTTTAAGGGAGCTACTACTTTACCCTTAGGAGGGTCGAAGCTCCCTTACTAATAAAAATCGACCTACCACTTTTGTGTTTTTTGTCTTAGAATTTAGTCTACTATATGCCCACAAAATTTGAATATAACGATACGGAACACCTTGTATATATATTTTAATTTTAAAATGTAGAACGCACCCCAATTATTTTTTTTGAGCTGAAAGTTACAGAATTTTTTATGGTATTTTCACGACATAAGAAGGGAACTTAAATTAATTAAATAAAAATAAACGTGTTTTTGAAATACCCTAATGGTCGTACATTTCGAGGCAATAACCCAAAACCATCCCAACAAGATAAAATTACGGTACATCTAATAAAAATAAGAGATTCAATGAACTTACCTGCGCTGGTGACCTGGAAGCTCAGACTGTACCTCCAAGCAGCAGTGCAGTGGTCAATACACTACTGAATTATACTTAGTTTAATATCTGGACAGTGTCGAGCCCCCCTCAATTGGTCGGCTAATAAAGTTTCATTTCTAAGTATACTATGGGGATCTCCATACCAAAATTCGCCAATTTTATTATTTTGACACCCTACATTTTTTATTGCTAAATTAATTTTTTCTACATGCCCCTTTCTAGAACTTCGTTTGCTACTTACTCCTGTTTCTGAGCAGTATCTATTGCCCCCCTAAAATTGGCTGTTTTGACTCCCTAGGCATTTGTTACGCTGCTAGAAAAAAAAAATACAACTTTTTTTAGCCTAAAAATACAACTTTTTTCCTCGAGAAAAAAGTTAATGACTAAAAAAAAAGTCCTTACCTTTTTGTAAAATATACAACTTTTGTATTTTGAATCCCTGCAATCTGCAACTTTTTTTTTGTAAAATATACAACTTTTGAATCCATAAAATATACAACTTTTGTTTTGGACCAATAAAATATACAACTTTTCAAGATGGGTGGGGGACACACTCCCCCCCATCCCCCTAGAGCTACGGCCTTGTACGTAATTGACGTATACTTGTATATAGCTGAAGTTTGGATTTAAAATAGTTCCGCTCACAGACCATCAAATACAAAGTGTGATTTGCCGTTTTAAAGAAAATTTTTAGTATTTTTGAAAAATCGACCTTAACAATTAAGGTTTGATCTAAAACAAACTTAAATTAGACAAGTGTCTTTTTTCTTCTATAAAAGAGAGAAATAATTATTTATGGTACTAGTGGGTAAAGTAAGATATTGCCCATGAGAAAATTAACCTGCAGGTTAATTTTCGAGAGAGCAATATCAGTTTACCCATGAGTGCCATACAAGGTTTTATCCAATAAATAGCTTAGAAATTCATATTTTTATTAAAAATTTTAATGACATCTACAAGAAAATAATTTGACAAGTGACAGTTGAGTAGTTATCCACTCAATAAAGTAAAAGCCACGCGGGGGTTATTATTGAGTTTATCTATTTAAAATAAAGCTGGTAATTTTCTCATTATCTGTATGTATTGGATAAATAGGTTTTTGGAATGGGCCTACTCACGTATTTTAAGTGTTCTGATATTTCGCATAAGAATGATATTTTACGCGCGAATAAATCGCATGCAATTGCCATTTATTGCTATTTTTTCGAATAGTCGCAGCTAGCTGGGTCAAGGAACCAGTTTCGGACAGCGTTGGTCTTTAAGGAAACTGTTATTTATTCACACGGAGAAAAATAAAGTGATATGATTTAGAAACGGTTGCTAAAATGTATATTCATCAGGAATAAATGGCCACAGTAACGAATTTTTGCAAATGCCTTAACACTGACAAAGGCTATCATCTTATGTAATTTTTATTTAGTAATTTTAACGAGGGACATGCAAAATGGAGGGGTGATTTCACTTTTTTGCGCCAAACTTTTTTATCTGTAGATTTTTTGACATTTTCTCAATAATTAATTAATTTATTAATGATTCTTTAGCTAAAATTACATAAAAAACATACGTTCTGAGAATAAAAAATACGTCAATAAAAATTTCAATACTGCAAAGAGATTCTACATCAAAAACTATAAAAAAAGTACTCGTTGACAAACATCCACAAATCGCTTTTAAGGGAGCTACGGTCCCTTGAAAAGTGTTATTCTTTAAGAGGCCCTAGATTACGGCCCTTAGTACTCCTTAAACTTATTTTTAAACCTAGATTCAAACCTGCAATTTTCTCGAAATGGGTTTTCCTATACGAAGAAAAATTAAACAATTAAAAATAACTTTTTCGTTAATTTATTGAATATAAATATGTATTTGGCAAGATCAGGCTTAAAACTAGCTTACAAAATAACATTTTATTTGGTCAGAATTTATAAAATTAAAAAAATAAACAAGAATTATTATTAATACGCTCGGGGCTGTTCAAAAAATATGTAGACCATCGAGGGGAAGGATTTTACCAAAAGTGATAGGTTATAGAAATAACATTGAGGGGGGGCCATGGCCAAAATTAGGTGACAGTAATTTTTGAACAGCCCCCTGCAGGATATTTATTTTTCTGGTACAACTCCACTAACCCAGTCCAAATATTCTTTGTTTCCACCTTCTATGGGCAAACTTATAACCTCACAAACGGTATAAGGGTGATTTTCTTTGACAAACTGTGTCAATTTCTCAATTTTCGAAGACCTTGTTTTAATCATCATCAAATATTCAGAGTCTTCATTAATTTTTCCCTCCCATTCATACACTGAGATTATTTTTGGGATGATATTAACACAGGCTGCTAGTTTGTTGGTGACCAATCCGTGGGCTATTTTTTTCGCGACCTCTTCATTTGGGGTGGTCACGTATGCGACGGAATGTGTTCCAGGGGTGTAAGAAGAATTGTAAGTACTTAACTCTGCGGACATTTCTTTTGCAAAATTTCTCCGGCATACACTGAAAAAAAAAACTATTTTAAAAATTAACACTGATAAAAAGCTGTATGCGAACCTAGTTTTCAGTTCACGAGAATGCTTATTTTTTTATAAGGCCGAGCCGAGTAAAAAAAGCACTCGAAGTGCACTAAAATAGGTTTGAGTCAAGGTGCGTATACTATTTTCCCTACGACCCAACACCTAAACATCCAAAAAACGCAAAAATTGTCTTAATATTAATTTATTAATTTGACGTTTTGTGTTTGACGTTCACTTGTTTTCTGACAGCAGATATGTAAAATCAGCTGACTGGAAAATAAGCACTAACTAATAAGCCAGTTTGAAAATTCATTCATGGTTCTGAACGTCTGAACTTCTTATAGTGAAGTGGTTTATTATAAAATAATTAAAAAAAGCTTATAATCGACTTTACGTTAATTTTATTGTTGAAAACAATTAGTGTGACCGCGGTTTCGCTATAATAGATATAGCATCTACGGACTTAAATACATATAATGGGACATCTTTAACATTCTGGTCATAAATAACACTGACATTACACAATTAATAAATTAGGTTACAAATTAAAAATATGCATTTTCAGTGACATGAATTAGGTTATGTTTTAGATAGATGCTATATCTATTATAGCGAAACCGCGGTCACACTAATTGTTTTCAACAATAAATTTAACGTGAAGTCGATTATAAGCTTTTTTTAATTATTTTATAACTAATAAGCTTTATTTTCCGGTACTAAATTTTATCAGATTGTCCCTACCCTTCGTTAACTAGGTGGAAAAAATACCTAATTAACTACGTGGGGCTTACTAGACCCCAATATAAAATTCACAGAAAAAATAACAAACACTACTTATTTAATGTATGATCAATTAATATGTAATAAAGTTTACTTAGATAATAAAAAAATAAAACACTCATTTTTTGAATATTCTGAAAAACTATAGAATTAGACTAAATGTGTTTTTGATTTAAAATAAATTAATTTGTGTTTGTCACCCCACCTGGTCAACGGAGGGATGATTTATGAAGTAGTTATTACAACATTTGATTACCAACGCGGATAAATTTCCAAAGATAATAACATTTTTGTCAAAAATATTAATGAAATAATTTAAAATGCAAAATGTCAAACATACCCAAGAAAAAATGTTGTTAGAAATAAATTTTTATTCATTAACATTGTTTATATATAGCGTTAAACTTACCCACCATTAAATTTGGTTAATTTAGTTCCTTTTTATTAATTTAGTTCCTTTTTGATAATAGCTCTGTCTAATGAGACAGCGTCGGTTTGTTTTAAAACGTCACTCTCCGGCGTATATATAAAATTCTTGCGTCTGAAAAATTTTTAACGTTTTTTTTTTTACGTTTCTCGACGTTTTATATGAAAAAAGAATGATTTCCGTAAAAAAACTCGGAAGATGTGTGACCATGATAACTTTTTTGAGCTAAAGACTTTTTTTTAAATGTTTATTTTTTTATATTTTTTAATATTTTTATTTAAAAAATGTTAAAAAAATTGTTTAAATGGACCTAGACGTACTGTAGGTCATTTCTTTTAAGGAGTTAAAAAACTGCAGCCAGCAAAATAATAATTTCCCTTGCAAAAAAAGAGGTTGGAGGAATTCCAGAGCTCGAGGAGCTGGGCGCGTAGTTATAAATTTTTCAGGGCGAGGGATTTTTCTAATTTTGTACTGTTATTTTAATAAGTTTAAACAATTGTTATAATTTTTTGTCCATAATAGGGCAGAATGCTTCCTTTTAGTTGTGATAGGAGGGTGCAAGGGGGTGAACATTTTGATAACTTTTTTTACACCAAAATAAAAATCGACCTGTCTGAGAGTTTTTTCTTTCTAACACATAACTGAAAAGTTTACCGGATGATTCCAGACTTAATGTAAGCTGGTGAAGTATAACAGTCGGTGCCGGCACATTAGACAGATCCCTTAGTTATTTCAGTGCTACCAAACTAAAAATATCATACTACAAATAGCACATTTCCCTCTGTGAAAGCATTGCCAGATGTTTTAGTGTACTTATAAAAACAAACAAACTTATAAATCCAAACTTGTTCATTTAGGGCGACTTGCATCAACCTTTACTGGGATTATCTCGACCAAACTGAGTTAAAGTTAAAAATGTTCCGTCAATCCAAGTTTAAAGTTGAACCATTACACAGGCACACAAAATTTCGACTACGCTGGAACAACAATGCTATATAGGTCGCTTTTTTGGCTCCGCACATTTATTTTTTTTGCGTTACTGTGTTATTGGTGCAAGTGGTAATTTTCTCTCGGACACTAGTTCGCCTTTGCTAAAATGAAGCACTCTACAACTAGAATTATGAAACAAAAGATGTCTACCCTATCTCTATCTCATTTGTGCTACACTTTCCAGCCAACCAAATAAATACTGTATTTGTTTTTCATACAACAAAATACAGTATTTATTTGGTTGGCCGGAAAGTGTAGCACTGAGCGGCACGAACGAACATAGCTAATGTGAATCTGTAGAATAAGATAATTCTACTAAAATTTAGATGGCGCCAGTAATTTCTTTAATAAAAATAATATAGTTACACTTTTCGCCCGGCCAAGTAAATATTGTATTTGTTCAACAAAGAACAAATACAGAATTTGTTTGGTTGGGTGGAAGTGGGAGTGTATGTATATCTTCTATCCTTTTTGGGTAGAACTTTTGCCCCTGTCTAATCTAACGGGAGAAATCGTCATTGCAAGTAAGTCCAAAATTTTGCAATTTTGGTGGAGGCGCATGCAAGCAGGAGCGCGGAAAAGTATATTAAGTGGTTACATACCTTTTAAAGGGCAAAAAAAACACATTTTTCTAATTTTTTTTTGAGAACCAAGTCACAGAATTGTGATTAGTAGAAATTAAAATCAGTCTCATCGGCACAAAAAAAAATAAATTCATATTATGCATTAGGGGTCGCTGAAACCGAATCTGACCTCAGAATTGCTCCATCAGGTCACAATTTTTTTATACACTTAAAAAAAGGGTGCAAAAATTCCTTAAATTCAGATGTTTTTAAGTGTAGAAAAAAAAATTGACCTAATGTTGCAATTCTGAGGTCAGATTCGGTTTAGGCCACCCCGAAATTATAAAAATGCTGGTCTAGTCTCTGGAATATGAATTTTATCTTTTTTGTGTGTGGCTGTGTAATAATAATAATAAAAATAACTTCAAATTAATAAAAACTCGTAATTACCGCAGGAAAGGGAGTTTACACGCGATTTATAGTAGTTTTCGTAACGAGTAAGCGAATTTAGTCCTTAGTGCATGAGAATGAAGTTTTTTTGACGACGCGAAGCGAATTTATAAATCATTCGAGTGCACTTGTCGCAAACGAGTTGCCAACAACATTTTTCGTTCGATCTACAGTCTAGACTTTTTAAAAATGTATATTTTAAAGAATTACCTGTGTTTAATTTTGACATTTCAAACTTTTATAAACGTCAAACCACTTTTGTCAAAATCAAAGCTATGTGTACTCGTGATGAATGAGTGTGTATAGTTGTCATTTCATTCAAATATGCACTATGGACTCGTGCTATAGAAATATATTCTAACGAGGATATATAGTGAACATGCATTTTTCTTTAATTCGTGTTCACTAGGTCGTACGAAAAATAGTTTTCAGACTCAGTTTAGAAGTAGGGTAAGTAGGTAAAAAAAAATTAAAAAAATAATTGACGTGCCAGAGACTAGACCGATGCATTTTTATATTTTCAGGGTCGCTGAAACCGAATCTGACCACAGAATTGCTTCTTTAGGTCACATTTTTTTTATACACTTAAAAAAAAGGTGCGAAAATTTCTTAATTTCATGTTTTTAAGTGTAGAATTCTTAGGTCAGATTCGGTTTCAGCGACTCCGAAAATATAAAAATGCGTTGGTCTAGTCTCTGGAATATGAATTTTATCTTTTTTGTATGTGGCTGTGTAATAATAATAATAATAATAATAATAATAAAATAATAATAATAACTTCAGATTAATAAAAACTAGTAATTACCGCAGGAAAGGGAGTTCACACGCGATTTAAATAGTTTTCAGATTCAGTTTAGAAGTAAGGTATCGATATTGTTTGCCGTGAATCCGTTCAAGGCGTTTACCTTGTAGATAGCAGTTATCTTGAATAAAGGTCTAAAAACGATTTTAATCTCGACGGTTGTATTAGTTATATATATACTAAAGTACTCGTTCAAAATAAACGGCTGTACTACCTATAAAAACAGTATAAGCCATTTGCTAAAAACACTTTCCCACTTAAAACACTTTTTTTTTTCAATATTTTTGTTTGGACTTTTTTTTGTACAAATAAAAAAAATATATTTTTTTTGTTCAATTTTTTTGTATAACCGAAAAATTGAAAACTTTTTTTTTAATATCTTTTTAATCTCTTTACACCACCCCGATGTTTAACAAAAACAATCCCAGCCGAGAACTTCAGATAAGAAACTTATGGTCTTTTGAAGTAATTAGCTAACTCAAAGCGTTCTAGTTACGGTGGTCAGAAGTTTTCTCAGACAGACAGATAGAAATATTTTTCCGCGGATTTGTAAAAAAACCCTATGCCTATAGCTATAATAAAAATAAAAACACGTTACTTTTTATGTATTAGAGGCAGACCTGTTCTTAGCATTTTACTAATTGGCTTATACCGTGTTTATACTTATAGCGGTAATGTAGTGGGGTCGGATATTCTGAGGACATTCTTTAGTCATCCGAAGCCGCTGATGGTGCTAGTTCGCCTGCTATGTGTAATTTAACTGTAAATTTCAAAACACACGTGGATAAAATACAAACTTTGAGGTAGGAAAAATTCAAAATTTATTAAAAAAAGAAATAAAAGATTGTGTGAGTTATAATTTCAAAATGTGCAGTCTACACAGTGCAGATAATTTTTTATGATTAAAAACCATATGTGTTCCGAGAAAGTTGGCCCAGTACGATAAGGCGTCAACCACAAGATAAATAAATAAAAAAATATTAATTTAATTTAAAAAAATCTTACATTAAAAAATCGGTTTGTTATTGAAATATTTACACACACAGAAAAAAATATTCTAATGTGTATTTAAGATACATGTTTTAAACACTTGTTGCAACTATAAAAATGCTTTTTTTAAATATACATGTATTTAACTACTTTTAAAAATTTAATAATGTGTTTCCAAGAAATTTTTACGTTTTTTTGATGTTTAGGTGTCACGTCGTAGAAAAAATAGTATACCGACCTCGACGCATACCATTTTAGTGCACATCGAGTGCTTTTTTTACTCGGCTGCGCCTCGTGCACTAAAAACTAGGTTCGCGTACTCGGTGCGTAATATAGGTACTATTGCGTTACTCGTAGTCGGAATAGGTTCAAAAAAATATACGCATTTTTTTTTTAGT
>OY294047.1:655731-775403 GCA_958510825.1 Brachypterus glaber
GGGTACGTTATATAATTTAAAGGACCTCACACATTTATTGAGAAAAATGTATTTCCCCGAATTTGACTGATATGTTATACACTTGAGAGCAAAGAAATCGATCCACCTAAAAAAATGCCATTTTTTAAATTTAAATATTTCGAAAAATACGTAATGGATATGACTGATTCTTCTTTTTCTTTTAAAGCTTAAACATTCTCTACTTTTGTTTGGAATGATTAAGAAAACTATTTTTGTATTAACAGCAACAAAAAATGTACAGCTAAGTTTTTTGCACCATCTTCTAGGTACGCATGGATAGTGAAAGAATTTTTTAAATCGGACCCTTCGTTTAGAAGTTATAAGGTTTATAAACAGAGGACCGGCAGACCGATATTTTTTCAACACGCACTTTTTTACATTTTGTTAAGGTTTCATGGCATTTAAAGTCCAAATATGCAAAACATATATTTTGATTTTTCGGATCACTTCGCCCTTAAAACAAAACGCGCTAGAAAAAAAAGATACGCCCTTTAGCGTTGCATTGCGTTATGAAAAGAGATCAGAGGTCTGAAACAAAAAGTTAAAATTTGCAGAAAACCACCGTGAATAATGATGACAAAATCTAAGATTCTTGTTTGTTTACAGGTAAAAAGTTGGAAATGGTGGAAGTACCTAAACGACTACTTCCCCGCCAAGCTAGAAAGACTTCCATGTGTGGAATTAGACCCAAAAAGAAACTACCTGTTCTGCTGTTTCCCTCACGGAATACTGTCAGCAGGAACCTTCAACACCTTTTCAGGAGCCTACAGTGAATTCAGCAACATTTTCCCACATCACAAAGTTGCCACTGTGATATTATCACAGCATTTCAACAAGCCGTTTTTCCGCGAGCTCGCTCTATCCTTGGGCGCGATTGCGTCATCAGCAAAGTCCATTAACAGCGTCTTAAAAGACCAAAATGGCGGACGCGGGTGCGCGATTGTAGTCGGTGGTGTAGCCGAGAGTTACTACGCAAAACCAGGACAGTATATTCTAGTTTTAAAAAATAGAAAAGGTTTTGTGAAGGTAGCTTTGAAAAATGGTTCGCCGTTGGTGCCTGTTTTTACATTCGGAGAGACTGATTTGTACAACCAAATAGATGCTAAGTCCAACACGAAGTTTCATCAATTCCAAGAAGCTCTGAGGAAGATTATTGGTATGGCTCCTATAATTCCAATTGGTAGGGGATTCTTTCAATACTCGTTTGGTTTGGTTCCAAGAAGAAAGCCGATAACAACAATAAGTAAGTTTTTTAGGATACCGTAAAACCTTGCAACTTTGACCAAGTAAATGTGGTTTATTGCTAATAACATTTTTGTAGAAAAAATCGTTAAAAGTAATATAATATTAATCTTTCGCCTCACAGGGGAACACCGTGTCTTTTCGTCTTTTAAAAATAATTTAATAAAAAAGTCCAAAATGATCAAAATTTGCGTTACTTAATGCTTGAACGTTCCCTTATACATAAAAAAAATAAATTTAGTTTTCGATTAAAAGATATTTGTGTTTCAAGTGTAAAAATGTCACGCTTGGTAGAAAAAGAATGGTTGTATTTAATGTTTTTTCTTTTACAGTTGGTAAGCCCATTGAAGTCCAGAAAAATGAGAATCCTTCCAACGAAGAAATCGATGAACTACATTCCAGATTTATAGAGGAACTGAAGACAATGTTTGAAGAGCAAAAGTACAATTATCTGGAAAATGCGGAAAAAATTAATTTGGTTATTACGTAACAATTGTATTATTTTTTATACAAAGAAAAATATTGAAAAGTGGACACAGTGCATTTTTGGTAAGTTTAAGTCTGACTCAAAACTCACTGTGTGGAACCAACCAAGGATCTAAATATATTTTTTGTTTATAAACAAAAAAAAAATGATCTACAATTTTTTTAATATATTTGTTTTCAAAAAAAATTCTTTGCTTTTTATTTGTATAAAATTTCCATACCAAGATGACAGTATATTTTATTGCAAAAAAAATGCAAAATCAAAATACGTAGTTTCCTTAGTTTTTTAAAAACATATCAAACAATAATATAAAACTCAAGTTTTACAAATTTCACTCAAAATAAATTGGCAAATGATTTTTTTTTAATATTTTAAAAAGATAATAAATATGTGCTGGAGTGATATGTTTATAATGCTTTTATTTTTATTAAATTATTCTCAAAGAAAGTAGGTATTTTTGATAGAACGATTACGAAAGAAAATAAAACACGAACTTGAACTATAAAAATAGTCTAAGAACACTAACCAGGGACGGATACTGAAACATCTCTCGACAGAGACAATTTTTAAAGCGCCTTCACCAAAATTGCAAATATTAACATTTTTTGATAAAACCTCTCAAAGTTCATTTTGAGCAAGCTTTTAAGAAGAGACACAATTTTTTTAGTAATTGGGGTGTATTTTTTAATATAAAACAAAATTCAAAATCTTCTATGTAGCCAGATAAACAATTTTTATTTGTTTCAATAAAAAAAATACGAGATTTAAATAGTATATTACGCACCGAGTACGCGAACTTAGTTCATCGAAGTGCACTGAAATAGGTTTGCGTCGAGGTGCATATACTATTTTTCCTAGGACCTAACTTCTAAATATAAAAAAACGCAAAAATTATCTAGTCTAGTTTGTCAGTTTGAGGTTATATGTTTGACGTTTACTAATTTTCTGACAGCAGATATGCAAAATCAGCTAATTGCCACTTCCCAAGCGTTGTCATAGGCAACGGGTGGGAAATAGGCACTAACTACTAACTAGGTCGTAGGAAAAAAAATTGTTCTTTCAAAAATGGCCGTCACTAAACTCGTCCATAGAAAAAATCATAAAAAAAGTTTATTAGAATTTAAATATCTATTCCCATTAATGTATAATATATTAAAAAACATAATTTAACTTCTTTAAGCCGCTCACACCTCCCCATTCTTTACCAAAAACAATTATAGCCAAATAATATTAGTTTTAAG
This sequence comes from Brachypterus glaber, assembly GCA_958510825.1. Lineage (NCBI taxonomy): Eukaryota > Metazoa > Arthropoda > Insecta > Coleoptera > Kateretidae > Brachypterus > Brachypterus glaber. Next base: position 658,723 of record OY294047.1, read on the forward strand.
CTCTAAGCGTTCTCAAGTTTTCATTGTCATATATTTTCTCAACATAATAGAATAGAAAACAACGCAAAAAGCAATAAAACTAATTCAAGTCTTTCCCAGTTTTTTTCTGTTATGATAAGGGAAAGTTATTTAAGCGAGCCAGAATTAACAACGACGCGTCGTGACGGTGATCGTCGCGGCGTTCATGACTAAATTATTAATTATATGTAATAATTTAGTCATAAGGTATAGTGAAATAAAAAATAACAAAAGAAACAAATTAGAGAATTAAAGCATCGACATAGATGTGGGAGCCATCCAAGATCCTCTGGTGGGAGTGGGGAGGCGCGTCGCCGTCGCGACGCTCTCACTCAGTGGCCTGCAGCATGTGGTGGTGGTTGCTGCTCGTGGCTCTGGCGACGGCCAAACGCGCTCCTGCGACTCCCGAAAGCGTCATCGAAGAGGTCACAGCCAAACAGCTAGAGCGCGTTCTGGCTGATAAGGACTATGTTGCTGTGTTCTGGTGTAAGTACCCCTTGAAATTAAGGGCCTTGAAAAATGGTGATCACCAACTATTCGTGTGTGCCAAGGTCATTTAATATAACCTAGAGGTAACGCGATGTATCGGGTGAAAAGTGAAACAAATATGGACCACCCCTTGAGGACTTTTTATAGTGCAACGGCTAACATCCATTTCAGTGTATCGGAAATTATCGAAGAAAATAACATAAATCTTACATCGTGATACCTTTGAAGTTATATTAAATAAATACTGGTGATCGCCAGGCAGTTTGTGAGTGTGACAGTGCGCCACTATGCTGATGATGCTGCCCATAACGCTTGAACTCCTAGAGAAGCAGCGCTACGGCGACCGGGAGACATAACATTTCCCAATTTGGCTCGCCTTGTAATTTGCTGAATGTGATACTAAAGAATTTCTTTTGCTAATTTAACAGTGTTTTTTTCAACCGTTTAATCCTTTAAAAAAACTAGTTAAACTTATACTCTAACATTTTTCTGTCATGTCTGTTCTAACGCTACGAAAATAAACGTATGATTATTGGAACACTTGATCCTGTAGAGAGCGTTATGAAGTTTTTAAAAATAGTATTCGGTAACGTGGTCGGCCAGATTTATCAACACATGTAGGCTACAATGTTATTGCAAAAATGACTTTAAATAGTCGAGGATAAAACGATAAAACGCATGAACTACTAATCATCACCCTCACATTTGTAACTAGATCCTTTATTCCCAACATTTTGGACTGTGACAAATACCGAAAATATGCCATATATCGGTACGGTGTCCCAATCATATACCAAAGCAAAATTAAATTAAGTAATATTATATATATACAGAGTATCCCAACTCCAATCTGAGATAATTTTCTTAAAAGCGATCGGAGATAATATCTCTAATCTATGTTGATATTATCGACTCGCCAAATTCAAGTTGCTGTAAAATTAAAACAAACCCCTCTATAAACTAATTCTTACAAACATTCATATGTATATTTATTATTAAAAACATAAATAAAAAAAAGTATGCACAAATACATGTAACTGCAATTACTAGGTACTTCGGTATGTTTGAAATTCATAGAATAAACAATATTTTGATAGTCAGCTATTCTGTTTTTCACTGCAAGTAACCAAGTAACAATTTTAACACGGTAAAAATTAACTTAAAACACAATTTCGTGGAAAACTAAACCTAAAAGCGGTGTTGACATTTGCACGGAGAACGCCAAGCGATACTCTTTTGTCCTGTCTTGCCAACCCAAAAGAAAAAAAAAGTACTAACCTATTATAGGCATATAAGAACACGCAAAATGCGTGTGATTATGAGTCGCAAAATTTAAAAAAATATATATTAGTATTCCTCAGTTCCCAAATGTTTCTAAATGGGTATTTTGTAGTCAAATTTTGAGAAAGAAAATCTTATGGAAAGGCAAAAATAACGTAAATGAGAATTATCCTTAAGGTACACGGAAAAATTACCTTGCTTTCTTAGATTTTCCAGAAAAACTACACTGTAAAAAATAAATAGACTCATGGGTAATGTGTTTCCATTCAAGTACAAGTAAAAATTACGAGATTTTACATGTAATTTTTCAATTTTTTATAAATATTAAATGTAATTTAGATGTAATAGTCATATAAAATCTCTTAACATTTACCAATGTCAAATGAGAAGGCGTTTTAAATTTTGTTACTTTTTCCTTGTTTACTTAAGCTAATAAAAAACTTTAAACATTTCAGTTGTTTTTATATTGGATAGGGTGCTTAAAGTAATAACCTGCCACATGTGCAAAGTTACGGCTCAGTGCCACGAACTTTAAAATTTAGCTGAAGTCTAATTTTTGTTAGTGTGTTGGTTTTGTTTAAAAACGAGCTTTTGAGTAATAATAAATTCTAAATTTTTTTTTGTTGATGTTCAAATGATCAAAATTTGCGTTACGTTCCCTTGTACCAGCACGGTAATTTTTCCTATGTTTTTTCTTCGTGTAAGTTGAAATTAAAATACCTGGGTAGGTTTCAATCCAAATAAAAATATTGGTCACTTAAATCTGGCTTCATTTGGTTACCAAGTTGGTTACTGTCAATAACCAGCCGCTACTCTGTAAAAACGATCCTGCCAAATCTTATCAAAAGTCTATGGAATTTTAATAATATTAAATGGGCTTTGATAGTTTGCGTGGGATTTGATTGGACCGAGAATGGTATTTTCGTAAGATTTTAAAGGGACAGTAATTCCTATTTCAAAGTGACGAAAACGCTACCAAACTTATCAAAAACCATGAAAACATTTCATTTCATTTTATTTTTGAAGACATTTCCTACAATTTCTTACTTTATTAATGGTGTTTTCGTAAGATTTCATAGGACCGTTTACGTAAGATTTGATGGGACTTTTTTACAGGGTAGTGCTGAAACTTTTAGAGCGGTAAAGACTTTAGACTAAAAGCACGGTAATAAATGGTTGAACACTCGGTTAACCGGAGTTATTTTGGGAAAAATTCTATGTCAAAGCGTTCTTGAAAGTTGTCTTACAAGCGACCTGCACCATTAATACGACTTTACTTTAATTTACTTAAAAAACTGGATTTACTGACTCTGTTTTCTCTAAATATTCTTCTACCTACCTAAAGTCATAGTTTTTTTTTATAACTTTTTCGCTTCAAATAAATGACTGGGACACTCTGTATAAGTATATATAGATATTTTAAAAATATATTTTTTTATTCAAAACACAATAAATTGTTCTTTACAGAAATATGTAGTTTAAGTTGTCGAGTGTCATGGAAATTTTAAAAATAGGTTTTTCACAATTTGGCCAAACTATTATTTTTTAGTAAATAATGTTTTCTTTTAATATTTTAACATCGATTATTCTATAAACATTATCACTAAATTCCGCAAACGCGGGACATAATTTTTACACTGCACACAGTAAAAAAAGTTTTTATTTTTCACCTCCGCGGTTTTTTATTTTTAGATTCACTTTTAACAACCTGAAAAATATACCATTTTTCACGAAAACTACCCCCAGCCTCTTAGGGGGAATTTTTTTATTATCCGATTCTCTTTCAGTAACCTTAAAAACCCCAATATACTAATTTTCGCAAAAACTACCCCCACCCGGGTGCACCCCTCAGGGGCTGAAATTAGAAAAAAATTATAAGATTCAGTTTTAACGACCTCAAAAACCCCAATATATAAATTTTCAGGAAAACTACCCCCGGCCCCTCAGGGGGTGGGGTAAGAATTTTTTTATTATCAGATTAACTTTCAGCATCCAGAAAAACCCCAATATACCAATTTTTACTACCCCTTTGGGGATGGAGTTAGATTTTTTTTTATAATCAGATTTATTTTCAGCAACCTCAAAAACCCCAATATACCAATTTTCATAAAAACTACCCCCCACCCCTCAGGGGGTGGATTTAGATTTTTTTATTATCAGATTCACTTTTAGCAACCTCAAAAAACCCAATATACCAGTTTTCACGAAAATTACCCCACTCCTCAGGGGGTGAAATTAGAAACAGATTATTATCAGATTCATATTCGTCGACCCAGAATACCCCTATATACCAATTTTTATGAAAATATTGAAAATATTTAAAAATATTTACCCCCTCGCCCCTGAAGGGGTGGAGTTAGAAAAATTTTATTTTCAGATTCAATTTTAGCAACCTTAAAAACCACTGTATGGCAATTTTCAAATTATTGTTCACCAGAAAAAATCCCAAACGAGAACTTTTGGTAACATACCTGTATGCCAAATTTAAAGTCTCAAGCTTAAAGCGTTCTTAAGTTATCGTGCCCACAAGATTTCCCGGACAACCGATCGACCGACAATTTTCTTTGCTTGAAATTGATTTATTTTGACTAAAACGTCAAAAAACTCAACAAAATTGCCTTGTAAGGCTTTCAGAAATTTTGAAAATTTTCAAAATGGGAAAGCAAAAACTAAGTCCTTCAAGCAAAAAGTTTTTACCAAGAAACAATCACCGCTGAGAACTTAGCGGAGGGTAGGTGGTAACGTGTCAGTTTTTTCAAGGTCAGCGAGAGACTCTACATCTTAGCCAAATTTTAAATATCTAGACCACTTGCAAGTTGTGCTATTGCCTACAAAACTATTTTTAAGGTCAACAGACTATTTTTACCTTCGGCCGACCACAGTGCAGAATAGAGACAATAATCAAATTAAATTTTTATTTAGGCACTGTTAAATGATTACGTAACGATTTTTAAAAGTTTTAGGTCCATACATTCCGAAAAACCGATTTTACCATGTCCTTCCGGCCTACAGGCCATAGCACCAAACTTTAAACTTAAGGTTTTTGGGGGATTGCTCAGGGGCGGATTTTCTTAATTGTTCTCTACCCTTCCAAATAAGGGTAATTTACTGATAAAAAATTTAAAAAAAAAATCGATTTTTCAATTATACTAAATTAACATACTGTTACTAGTTTTCCCTTAAAAAACATATTTTTAAGGGTGTAAAATCCACACGGTGTAAAATCGAAAAAATGCAAGAAAAGCAAAAATAAAAAAATATATAAAATTAAAAATAACATTACATTTTAAAATAATGTTAAAATAGAGAGCGTGCTGGAGCGGTTTAAAGAAATCCTAATTATAATTTTTAAATAATAATAATAATAAAGAACGTTTATTATTATTATTATTTAAAAATTAAAATTAAAGTTACGATTTCTTTAAACCGCTCTCTATTTTTACACTATTTTAAAATGTAGCAGCCCTTATTAAAGGCCCCTTATAATATAAGTTATAACGTTTGTATTTTTATATAAAAGTTTCGTTTCAAAATTGTTATGACTGAAATTAAAACTATTTTCATGCTTTCAATTTTATTTGGCATTAATCTAATGTAAATATTTTAACATTAAAATTAAATAATATAAGGAGAGAAAGTTTTAATTATAAATAAAACACAAATACATATTTCTACCTAGAATTAAATTATATTGATACAGTTTATTGATAAAGTATAAATATACTTACACAAGGAGAACAATATTTTTAATTAAAATAAAAACACAATTATTTGGCAACAGATTCTCAATGAGAAATTTTCATAACAAAATTATGGTAAGATACAATACTTTAATCAAGTCAGAACATTATTTAAACAAGTTGATTTATGTGGAAAATCAGTTGTTGCATTTTTGAACTGCCTAACTTACACGGCCGGGGGTTCTATCTCTAAAATTATAATCAGCTGTTTAATATTTTAATTTTGAACTATGCAGTCTAAAAGATAAAAACCAATTTGTTGTTTTTAATAATTTAGGAGACATATTAAAATAAACATAATAATTAATAAGGACAGAAATTTTTAATTTTAAACAAAATTATAAAAATATTAATTTATTATTCCATCAATCTATTTTCTAATCATCGTACAGAGTGATATGATGGCGCACAAGTCTACATCAATCTAATGGCTATATTCCTTTTGCGAGTAAAGTCTCAAAACGTTTTCTTAATCAGCGTGCAGAGTTGACTCTTGGTACTGAAGAGGGCCAGCAGCCCGAAACTGTCAGTCCAAACCAATATCACTCTGTACGATGATTAGAAAATAGATTGATGGAATAATAAATTAATATTTTTATAATTTTGTTTAAATTTAAAAATTTCTGTCCTTATTAATTCTACGTCTAACCACCCGTTAGTGGTACTATGTGCTTGAGACACACAAGTCTTCAACTTGCTACCATTCAACGTCTCCAGACTAGGAGAGGTATGAGTAGTTGTCTACATCTAGCAATAGATGGCGCACAAGTCTACATCAATCTAATGGCTATATTCCTTTTGCGAGTGAAGTCTAAAACCGTTTTCTTAATCAGCGTGCAGAGTTGACTCTTGGTACTGAAGAGGGCCAGCAGCACGAAACTGTCAGTATACCAATATCACTCTGTACGAAGATTAGAAAATAGATTTATGAAATAATATAATAATATAATAATTAATAAAATAACTTAATAAATAAGTTCCTATCGTACCCTAAAAGGGTGATATCGAGGGTGTGGGCCAAAACCAAAAAGTCCATCTCAAAACTACCTTTTAATTTCACTATTCGTACCATTATCTGCTCTTTTTAGGCCCGGTTGTACAAACCTGGTTTAAATTTTGACGGGGTTCATTTACCATGACAGTTGAGCTATAGTCGTATTAATGGTGAAGTTCGCTTGGAAAACAACTTTACACTACGATATTTCAAGAACGCTTTGACATAGTGGTCGGTTGAAATTTAAAAAAACTGAAACTATACCAAATGCTAAAAAAAATCAACCCATGCGAAGAATGGGTACTCGCTACTACCAAGTTTAAAATAATAATTAGTATAATACAACATTCAAAAATAATAAAAAGTAATTCATAAAATGGATTAAGAGAATTTGGCGCTTAGATTTGTTACGAATTACTTTTTAAACACATTCTTTATCTTTAAATAAACGAGCATAATATCATTCTTTAAATTTTTAATTTATTTAGATAGCGAAGGGGCTGTCCAATTATTACGTAATGGAAATTTGTCTCTCTAAGGTAAAAGTTTAAAAACAGAAAAAATATAATCCTCTTCCTATTATATAAGTTGTTCATAAAAAAATAAGATAAAAAAATAGGAAAACGAAAGAGGTCTGTTGGATAAATATTATCTCTTTTTTCAGATGCTCGCAGTTGCACCACCTGCGACCGAGTCCTGCAGGAGTTAGAACAGATTGACGACGATACCGATTCGTTCGGGGTCGATTTTGTTAAAATTAACGACAAACGACTCGCGAAGCAATATGGAATCACCAAGTTTCCAGCACTCACATACTTTAGGGAGAAGCAACCGATCATCTACGATGGTATATTAAAATTAAAAAACAAAGAAAAATAAATCAAAAACTGTTTTTAAATATCCCACTTATAAGTGTGATAAAAATATTAAAAATTAATAAACAGTAAAATAGTTATTTGTTCCGTCTTTGCTGGACGAGGTATGAGACTCGTAAAACGAGAGTTCAGCAAAGAATAATCAGTCTAATGGCAAAAAAATCTTAGAATTGGGCACCGTTTCGGAAAAAATACTTTTCAACATCCTGCCGTCTAAAAAATATTTTAAAGCGCTGCGAGGCTATACCATGGGACGTCTTGGGATCTAGTTAACCACAAAATATAGTCAAACATTATATCTATACCACGATTTTTATAGATCCTAAATATCTATTTTAGTTTTTGAGTAACATTATTATTTAGAGAAAGAAATTAATTTAATTTTTAAATTAATTAAATTTAAAAATGTATAGGAAAGTCGCCTAACTTTTACATTTACAATTTACTGTATGTACTTTTTTATGTATTTTTAACTAAAGAATAAGATTTTATTGAGAAAATATCAACAAATTTGTGACATCGTCCCCCCATTTCGCACGTCCCTGGTTAAAATTACAAAATAAAAATTACACGAAATAATAGCCTTTATCAATGCTAAGGCATGTGCAAAAATTTGTTATTGTGGTTTATAGGGTTTCAGAAATATTAAATAAAAACTACTTTTTAGATGTACCCTTAGGAGGGTCGTAGCTCCCTTAGGGCTCATTTCCGGACCAACCTTTATAGGAACTTTTTTTCATATTTTTTAACGTAGAATCACCTCTTAAATTTCTCGAACTTATATCTGAATAACCCTGTATAGTATGAGGGCCTGTATACAAGATAATATAAGTATAGAAGATAATTTTAAAATTTTCTAGGGGACTTGATGGACGAAGAAAATGTTTTAGACTTTTTATTGAGTCTTGAAGCCATGGACGTACCTGATCGAATTGACGAAGTAAATGCCAGGATATTGGATAAAATAGTACAAGAAACCGATTTTGTTGCAGTACTATTCTGTAAGTACATTTATTTTAATGTAATTAAGAACAATACACTTTTACTTAAAAAATTAAATTTTTATAGCAAATTAAAGTACTAATTTCATAACATACGTTTTTAGCGCACGAGTACAAGTTTAGAAAACGAGCCGCTTGTGGCGAGTTTTCTAAAGTACTAGTGTTCTAAAAACGTGTTATGAAACGAGTGCTTTATACAATTTTTTCTATTTTGCTCTAAAATTTAAAAAAACTTACATTTAAATTGATGACTGATTTAGGGATTTTTGTTTTGGGTTGGCATTACAGTTTACACTATCTTTAAAATTCTAAGAACAAATGATATTTTGATATATTTTACAGTCATCTCTCCTTTTTTCACTGCAATTAACCAGTCCACAATTTTAACATGGTAAAAAATAACCCAAACACAAAATTTTGTAAAAAATTAAACTTTAAATCGACATTGACATTTGCACGCAAAACGTCAAGAGAGACTTTTGTATATTGCCAACCCAACAGAAAAAAAAGTAGAGACCTCTTATGGGCCTATAAGAACACGCAAAATGCGTGTGATTATTAACTTATAAGAGTCGCAAAATAGAAAAAGTAAATTTTTACATTTTATGCAAGAATTTGGAAAACCTTATGTCTTTATATTTTACCTTTTAAAAGCTATAGGTTTCCCATGCCCCATTTTGTAAAACCATCATTAAAAAGGTTTAGAGATTGTAATCTCTAATTATTTATTAAGTAAATGCATAAGTAATAAAATATATTGGTAAATTAAACGCACTGTAAAAAAAATAGGTTGTGCCTGGTCTGTGTGAAAAGCTCGTAACTCGAGCGTGGTTACCATACATTTTCATGTGTGTATTAAAATATGTCAAGCTTGATTTAGTGCGTATTCACAGCCTCGCATAACAATCATAATACATAAGAATGCGATACCGTGATTGGCTTACAAGATTCATGGCGGCACATCAAGTCAATCACGGCATCGCATTCTTATGTATTATGCGTGTTATGCGAGGCTGTGGATATGCCCTAGGGGCATATATGACAGATTGTTGTATCAAGGATGCGCTCGAGTTACGAGCTTTTCATACAGACAAGGCGGTATTCTGTATGCAAATTTTAGTCTATGCAAGTACATATTAAATTTACTAGATTTTACATGTAAATTTACAATTTTACATGTAGTAAATTTTTACATGTATCTGCAATGGATTACGTGCGCATATGTAGAATCATGTGTATTTTTTTACATTGCAGTATCCCCGCAAATATGTCTTGTATGGAATTAGAATCCAGCTAAAATATTATACCAAAGTAACAGACAATATTTACCAAATTACAAAACATAAAAATAAGAATATACTACATATATTTTAAAATAACTATTTGGCCAGACTCCATGAATTTAATAAAATAAAAGGCACACTTGTAGGAATATTGTATTTAAAATTCTTCTTCTGATTTTTATAAAACATGATAATTATTTTTTAAATTATTAATATTAATTTTTTAAATAATAATTTTTAATATTACTAAACTATACGTTGCCAATACAAATTTCATGAATCAAAAAAACAAAAGTTTTGTGTTAATTTTAGCACTTTTTATTCGTCACTTCTCAGTACACTTGACGTTTCATCATATATTATGACTTTCTCAAAAGTTAAAATACAACGGGATAATTTATTACTTAAGTTAAATAGAAAATACAAAAACTTTTTGTTTAAAAAGATTAGTGAACCTAACCTCAAAAACTTACCAGCTAATTTGTGAACATTCTATATATTCCATGGTACGTTCGGAATATATAAAATGTTCACAAATTAGCTGGTAAGTTTTTGAGGTTAGGTTCACTAATCTTTTTAAACAAAAAGTTTTTGTATTTTCTATATAACTTAAGTAATAAATTATCCCGTTGTATTTTAGCTTTTGAGAAAGTCATGATATATGATGAAACGTAAAGTGTACTGAGAAGTGACGAATAAAAAGTGCCAAAATTAACCCAAAACTTTTTTTTTTTGATTCATGGAATAATTTTTAATAATTTTTTGAATAATAACATATTCAATAGGCCCTGACGCAGAAACTTGTGCTAGTAAGGGTAAGTAATAAGTACCTATTTATTGCGTTGTGGTAGACTTAAAAATTAAAAAAAAATATATAATATATTATATAAGTACCTTATTTATAAATAATAATTAATTTAGTCCAACCTCCATTTTTAGAAAAAATCGTTTGGAAGTTCGAATCCATGGAATGCATTTTCGTTTTGCCACCTTTCTATAGATCTATAAGTAGTTTTAACATGATTATGTACTGATTTGAACCTTTGGTTTTACCTACTTATTACCCTACATTATATCGTGAAAAATATAAGATTTTGTCTTGAGCTTGATTCAGTCTAAAAAAATTGATAATCCTCAAAACAAAAATATCTTGAAACCAAAATATTTTCGCATGATTTTACAGTGCTCTAGTGATTAATATCATTTCAAAAGTCACTAATATTTTTATTTTTAATCCAGACAAACCCGAATGCAAGAAATGCTCAAAGGTGCTCATGGAACTGGAAAACATCGACGACGACGCTGACAAGTTAGGTATTGGATTTGTAAAAATCAACGATGAAGCTCTTGCAGAAGAATATAATTTAGGACCATTACCATCACTTGTTTATTATAGGCATCAAATTCCAATTATATATGAAGGTAAGTAATTAGTATATTTAAGCACTAGTTTCATAACACCCATTTCCAACGCACGAGTACAAACTAGGAAAACGAGCAGCTTGCGGCGAGTTTTCTAAAGTACTAGTGCGCTAAAAACGTGTTATGAAACGACTGCTTTATACTATTTTTTCTATTTTGCTCCAAAGTTTAAAACACTTACATTTAAATTGATGACCGATTTAGGGATTTTTGTTTTGGGTTGGCATTACAATTTTTGCTAGGTTTGAAATTCATAGAACTATAAAAAACTAGAAAATTGTTTTGCAGTTTTTTTTTAATATTTATTTAATGTTTAATATCTATAATTTATTTTAATTTTTAAGGTGAATTGACCAGGGAACAAGATGTATTAGAATGGTTGGTTACACATAAAAGTACAGGAGACGAAGATGACGTCATCGAAGACGTCACACTGAAAACTCTAAGCACACTTATTTCCAGTGTAGACCATTTGGCTGTACTCTTTTGTAAGTACAAGTACTGTAAAAATAAATATATAATATATATGTTATATTTTTTTATATTTTTATTTTTAGACGACCATGACGAAGAAGACTCCATGCAAGCCCTAGACGACCTAGAGGATATTGACGACGACTGCGACAAATACGGCATACAGTTCGTCAAAATTGACGACCACGCTGCCGTTCGAGAGTACGGCCTGGAACAACTCCCTGCGGTCGTCTACTTCGAAAAGGGGATTCCCAACATCTACGACGGCGACTTGGAGGAAGAAGAAGAGGTGTTGCAGTGGCTGGTCGAACAACTTGAGACGGACGAAATAGAGGACGTTACGGATGAGATGTTGGACAAGCTGATTAAAGAGTCTAAGGCTTTAGCTGTTCTTTTTTGTAAGTATTGGCAGAAAAATTGGCACTAATTCTAAAAAACACAAAAAACTAATATTCTAGAGTTTTTATCTTTTTAAATTTGGCCCACTATTACCGAAGATATTGTAGTTAAATATTTTCAAATGAAAAGCCGAGGCATTATAATCAAAAGGAACAAAACAATGTGGTATGTCGGGTAATATGTGTCAACAAGTTAACGATTTGTTGACAACCTAATATTTCCAGAGTAGCTTTTTGTCAAGCATTATTCCAAAAAATATTCTACTTTTCCTAGTTTTATAATAACACTATTAAAGGGTCTAGCAGAGTATGGTAAAATTGCACCCGCCTCAATTTTACTTTTTATACTGGTTACTAAAATACAACTTAATAGTTTTATTAGGAAAGTAAATGCCATTTATGGCCCTTTTTGTCACCCCAGGCAATCCCAAAAAATGACATGTAACTTTACGTTAAATATTTTAGGGAGAATATTATCTACAGCCTGTACTTTACTAGTTGTTACAGTTACTAGAACTATAACAACGTTAATTATTACTGTAACAACCAGTGAAAATTTACCTACTAAACTTTCGTGGGGTTCCAACATACATCTATATGCAATACTTGTAAAAACGATTTTTAACTAGGTTTACTACTCTTGGTCTAGTATAATATTCATTTTTTCTTTAGACGATGAAGATGATAGAAAATCTCAAAAAGTCCTCAACGAACTAGAAAACATCGACGACGAATGCGACAAGCTCGGCATCAACTTCGTCAAAATCGACAACTTGGACGAGGCGCACGAATACGGCATCGAGAAAATTCCATCTTTAGTTTATTTCGAGGAAGGAATACCAACTTTATACGATGGAAATTTGGAGGACGAGGACAAAGTGCTGAAGTGGTTCGAGCACCAGATCAAAAGCGATGAGATCGAGGATGTCACGGATGAAATGTTGGATTTGATTTTGGCTAGGAAGCAGTATGTTGCTGTTTTGTTTTGTAAGTAACTCAAAAAATTAGATTAATCAAAAAAATAAAAAAGTAACAAAAAATAAAAAAATATGAGTATTTTTTGCACAGTCAAAAAAGAATATAGAAAAAGAATCTATAGCAATTTACTTTCATTTTATTTATACCATTCGAAAAAACTAAGATTAAAACTGAAGAAAAGGCATACCAATTAAAAATTTCGAACAAGGTTAATAGAAACATGTTTAAAATTGCCCTGCTGAAAATGACGGGTCTGCGCGGGTATGAATGGTGCATAAACCGGACTTGAGCGGATGAAATTCACCCGCCCAAGTCCGGTTTGTGCACCACTTATACCCGCGCAGACCCGTCATTTTCAATAGAGTGTATAATGATTTTTTTGCACGACCAAGACTAAAACCTAAGTTTACGCTTTCATTTTCGGGACTGAACTTGCCGTTTTTCTCCCTAGGGAATAAAAATCACGGCAACCTTGATAATATTAAAATATTATACTTACTATGTGCTTTGCTGGTTCAAAAATTAGGTTTAGTGGTGTTTTGTAATAAATTAGCGATTCAAACCAATTTATTTGATTTTAACAAAGAAAACCTTTAAAAATAACATTGTTATAACAATGTATACATAACTTAAAATTTATCATCTTCGTCCATTTTTTTGACGTTTGTGTCAACCATATTAAAAAACAATTGAAATCGCGATAGCCATAAAACTGACTTTTCGCAATTTACAGGCATCTTGATTAAATTAAGAAAAATAAAACAACCGATTTTAGACGCGTGGTTTTTAATTTTAATTTTATCTACCTACCTAGGTTTGGTCCTGCAAAAAATAGTGTATATACCTCAGGACTAAACTTGGCTGTTTTAGTCCCTTGCATTTCTGTTTCGCTCGCTCAGGAAACACTAATGCAGCGGGACTAAAACAGCCAGTTTAGTCCCTTGGTATATAAATAACTATTAATTTCTTTTTTTCACTACTAGCTGTTTTTAATCCGAGAAACTAAGTCTATGCGTCTAGAATAATAATTATTGCTATAACTTCTAAACAACTTACCAAAGATTTAAAACAGAGGATTTATACTTTTTTAAAACAAAATTGAAATTAAGATTTTTCTAAATTAATTTATCAAATTTGATTATTAAGTTAAAACCATTATTTACCCAATAAACTCAATTTTTCAGATGATAAGGACCAAAAGAAAAGTCAAAAAGTCCTCGCAGAATTAGAAAACATCGACGACGAGTGCGACCAAAACAGCATAGCATTCGTCAAGATCGACAACGACGAAGAGGCCAAAGAATACGGAATCGACACGATCCCGAGTTTAGTCTTTTTCGAAAAATCAATCCCACATTTGTACGAAGGCGACTTGACCAAAGAAGAGGAGCTTTTGGGCTGGCTTTTGCACCAAAAACGCCACACCGAAATCCCGGACATCACCGACGAAATGATGGACAAACTTATTGAATCTACTCAATATTTGGCTGTTCTCTTTTGTAAGTATTTAGGTGATTGGTGACTTTTTGATGTCCATAGCAAGAAAATCCGCCTCGAATGGGTAAGAATACTTTCTCATAAAAAAACTTATGCCCAGAAACAATTTCTAATATTTTGGGGTAAAATGCTAAGGTAAGGTGGGTGAGCCAATAATTGCCATATTCCTAATATTGACACCACCTCTTAAACTTGTTACTTCGTCCTCTGTGTTATAGATGACACTGGCATTATATCTATCATACAGAAAAGATGTCTGTAAATATGATGTATCTGTATCCAGTTGGTAATGGCGTGCACAAAAACGCAGTTCGTGTTTCGTGCTCTTCCACTATAAAAACTTTTAAAATTTTGCTGATTCTCGTAAGCTGGGTAGCATCGATTATTAAAGGGCAAGTAATAAGGTAGGCACAAACATGCACTTTCTTGGCCCATATTGTGTTTCACTCAATAAAAAAGCAAAAAGGTAATTTTTTGAGATTTTTGACTGAGTAGCTATATTTCTAATATTACCATGCAAAGTAGTAGTAGTAACAAAAAAAAGACAAAAACAACAAACACCAAGAGATAAAAGTAACGCAGAAATCAGAGAGTTCTGAATCTTGGTTCTGCTTTTTATTCGAAGAGAATCGCCAGGGCTAACAAAAAACGACAAAAAGTTTTAGGTGATTAGAAATAAATTTGAATGCGGTAAAAAATAAAATGTCTTGACATGGCAGTGATTGGCTCAACCATCTTTTTTTACCTTTTAGGTGGTTTTCAATCTTTTCTTTTATTGTGAATAACAAAAAAGGAATGTCCAAAAACAATTTTTGTTACAGATGATAAAGATGACAAACAAGACATAAGAGTATTAAACGAGCTCGAAAATATCGACGACGACTTGGAGAAAGAGGGAATCGTCATGGTCAGAATCGACAACGACGCCGAGGCCAAAGAGTACGGTATCGACTACCTCCCCACCCTCGTCTACTTCGAAGACAAGATCCCATCAGTGTACGAAGGCGACCTGATGAACGAGGAGGAGGTTTTGCAGTGGCTGATCGAACAAAAACAAACCGCCACGATTGAGGAGGTTACCGATGAAATTTTGGACGATCTGATTCGGGAGCATGAGTACGTGGTTGTCTACTTCAGTGGTAAATGCGACGAAGGGGATAAATGTGATGATATTCTTGAGGAGTTGGAAAATATTGATGATGAGCTTGATGAAAATGGTAAAGAGTAGTTATTTTTAATTAACCTAGTGTATGTTAAAATATAGATAATTTTTACAGCTTAAGCAAAAACTATTCAAGTGCATTCTTTAAATGAACAAATCTTAAATATAACAATTTCTGTCTTTAGGTATAATCTTTGTAACCACTGAAGATTTGGTATTAGCCAAAAAGTACGGCATTAAGAGCTTCCCCAAATTAGT
Source organism: Brachypterus glaber (assembly GCA_958510825.1). Lineage (NCBI taxonomy): Eukaryota > Metazoa > Arthropoda > Insecta > Coleoptera > Kateretidae > Brachypterus > Brachypterus glaber. The sequence goes on from OY294047.1 coordinate 674,593, forward strand.
CCTTTTCCGTAACAAAGAACCCTTATTCTACACTGGAAATATTGAAGATGAAGACGAAGTTTTGGCTTGGTTGACAGATGAAGATACTTTAGAAATTCCAGACAGGATTGAAGACGTCAACTCCAAAATGTTGGATAAAATTTTATCAGAGAATGAACATGTGGTTGTTTATTTTTGTAAGTAGTGTTACTTTTATTACTAAACGGGAAGTCAAGCGACTTCCGAACCCGTATATCCCATGGATATACCTCGTACATCCCAAATGTCCTTCGTGTATCCCAAGCACGTCCCAAGGGGTATTTCCCGGGGACATACTGGGATATCTCGAAAGGACATCTCCGGGACATCACCTCGGGACGTCCCGTGGATGTACGAAGGATATATCGTATATCCTTGGGATATACGGGCAGTATATATACCTTTTGGGATATCCTTGGAATATACCACTAATGTCCCGGGACATGCGACATTAAAAGGATTTTGAGAGGATATCCGGGAATATTGTGTGTTAATATAACTTATCATTATTTGTATTTTAGATAATGAAGGAGACAAGCGTTCCCAGAAAATTCTACAAGAACTGGAAAACATCGACGACGAATGTGAAGACAAGGACATCGATTTCGTCAAAATTTCAGACGAAGGAATTCAAAAGGAATACGATTTAAAATCACTTCCGGCTGTTGTATTTTACAGAAACCGCTTCAGGGAAATATACACTGGAGATTTGATGCACGAAGAAGCCATTTTGGATTGGATTTTGAAATCGAGAGATTCTGCTCCTGAAGTTATTGAGAGTGTTGATAGAAAAACTTTACAGGTAAAATTATAAGTAATTTTTACAATAATATACTAGATTTTATACTTTAATTCTGCGATGTACTATGGGACTAAATATTCGTTGTTGCTTCTTTGTAAAATCCCCTAAAGAAGAACATTATATTGGATTTGAAAAATTGTACATTCTTTTGATACAAACAATTCCCAGTTTTACATCGGCACTTAGTGCTACTAAGAGTGCCGATGTATTGATATCTTCGCCTAAAAGTCAAAATCTTTGACCACGTTTTTTTTTTCACATTTCTCGACGTTTTAGACCGTTCTTAGTCGAAATCAGTAAAAAAAAAAATGTTGCGTCTGTCTGTCTGGGTGTGAACTCCATTTCTACATGAGATATCGACTTGCGGTTTTTTGAATATTGTTTCTTATTGTATTCCGAAGAGCTGATTAGATTTTGAGGGTAAACGATTGGGAGTAAGGGGGTAAAAATAGGGTAAAACTCCTATTTTTAGCGTTTTTTGTTTATAATTAAGGCAATTATTATTGTATTTGGTTAATTTAGCACTTATATAAAAGATAATTTTAAATTGGTCAAAAAATGTTATAAACAACGTTTTCCTAAAACGCATTGTTTTCGAGATATTGGCGTTTAAAGCAGTAAAAGATTTTTTTAGCATATCTCACATATTTATAACCCGATTTCAAAAAATTATATTTTAAATAAAAGCTCTTTTTAAGCCCTATAAAAAATGTTATACACAGTTTTTTGCTAAAATATAACGTTTTAAAGATACAGAATTTAAAATCAAACAAAACACCTAGTTTGAAATTTGCAAACTAGATGGCTCTAGTGTACAATAGTGCCGATTATTTTTAGTCTCTTTTATGTTATTTTGTTATCTACAATTCAACAGCTTCCCTAAATATTTAACTGTGCTAAAAAAACGTCTAAAACACATTTTTTTTATTTCTTTAGGTATTAATTAGCGATGTGGAACATCTAGCTGTATTATTCTATGAAGACGACTGCGACGAATGCGACGCCATCTTGGAGGAACTAGAAACAATCGACGATGACACAGACAAACATGGAATTCAATTCGTGAAATCCAAAGACGCGAAATTGGCCGCAGAAATAGGAATATTTAGTTTTCCAGCGTTGGTATACTATGAAACAGGCGTGCCAATCATGTATGATGGTAAGCGTAGTTTGGAGTGGTTTGCATAATTTATTTTCTTTAGGATTCAACAGTGTTCGTAAGTATTTGTATATATGTCGACTAATATATATTTATAAACATGTTATAGGGGATCTTAAAAACGAGGACAAAGTTCTGGAATGGCTAGTTGAACAGAAAAGTAAGAATATTTTTATATTACTCTATTATTAAATTGTTAATTAAGAATTATTGATCTAAATCTAAATTTATATTAAAAATCTAATAAATAACACAGCGCTAATTTTTTTGAATTTGATGCCTTGGAAGTTAAACCTATTTTCTTATATTTTTCGGGAGAAAACTTTTAAAATGGAATAAAAGCTTTTCCAAATTTGAGTCATCTTATACAAGTGTAATAAAACTTCTAAATTCTCACGCCTTATGTTTGCTATATCAGCTCTAGTTTTAAAGATGTAGCTGAATTAGTTTAGTTTAGTTTATTTTTAAAGTCTTTCATGGACCACCTAATAGGTGGTATTTTATACGATATTCGTCTGACAATAGTACAATAATTTAGAATAGATACTCTTCGCTATTAAGAGCTACTCTTCTCCATCATAAAACAAATCATCAAAAAATTTAAATACATAAATTTCGACTCCATCATCTTTCCCATCTTTTTTTAATCCTGCAGCCTTCTTACATCCCTCCAAATCACCCAAACCAAATTTTATATTTAAAACAGCTTCAAACCATTAATTTTGAAAAATAAATAAAAATTTTACTTTAAAATTGACCGACATTGAATCTGATATCCGAAACATTGATATTGACACTGAGTTCTAAAAACTTGTTCTTTCTGCAATATTAAGTGAAATACTCATGGACACAAATGATGGTATTTTTACAGTTAATAAAATTTTGGTACATTTAATAAGATTTAATCTTCATATCTCTGTTATTACTGGATCAATTCTATTTAAATTCGAGATATAAAACGCTTTTTGATCCATTAACTCCAGCTTGAAATCAAAGAAAAATGCGAGATAATTAAGCTTTAAGATAATAGCAATAATTTGTTTTTATCTAATTAACATCCAAGGCACTAAACCAAAAAAATATTTTGCAATTTCTGCAAACCACTATTTTCTAAACTAGAGCTCATAGGGTAAAATTAAGACCATTTTTGGAAGCAGCACCATAAATTATTTTTAAACTAGGTACTAAAATATATGTCACCCAGTGCAATTGGCTTAACAAAAATGTTCGGGTTGTGTGTGTTATTGCATGATTGCTGCATGTTGCTATGATGTCTTAGGTGATGACAGCGATGATGACAATGATGACGACGATGATAGTGATGAAGATGATGACGACGACGATGATGATGACAAAAACGATGACGACGACGATGACGATGATGAAGATGATGATTCTGATGAGTTAAATCTTAATCCTGGGTTCAAATCTTTTGAGTTTGACGATTTGGTGAAGGGATTCGTTTCAGGTAAACGATGGAGGATGTTTCTGTGGCTAACTAGTAGCGGCCCCATGACCGGCAGACCTGGAGTAGTTGCTTCTGGAGTTTATGGAGTGGGTGTCCTAGTCTGTGCATGTTTCCCGCTAATCTGCATGCAGGGCATAGTGTCAGACTCACTCCTCTTTATGTTATAATTTAGGTTTACTAACAGCTAAAAGCCCTTATTAATTGAATATTATATTTATTTCTATTTGAGTGAATTCTGACATTATGTTTCCTGCTGCAGGGGATGGATGTTTCTACATTGGAATGGGGGCCAAAGGAGGCCGGCCTGCAGGACACTCCAACTACGAGCCCTACCAGTGCTGTCCTAGCAAACCAGCTCGAGGCAGTAAGGTAGCTAAGCTTCAACCGAAACTGGGTATGTCCAAACAAGTCGCTGCTCCAAAACCATCCAAACCTGTCAAAAAGCCTGAAGTGCCTATGAAGACGGTGTCCAAGGCTTCCCATCCTCCCAAAAATGCTCCAGTCAGAGGCAAGAACCAGGTGGCGGCCAAGGCGGAGAAGGGGAAGGCGAAAAAAGGATTTTTTGGGACCGGTAAATATATATGGTGGTGGTAGGTAGTGGAAACTAATCTACATTTCGTCACTTTTCCATGGTGAAGCTTGAACTCAAGGACGTGGAGGTTCCAGATTTCGGCCCATCTACACCTAATCTAAAGACTATGCTGTTCCAAAGGTTTTTGAGCAATTTATTTCACTAAATTCATTATTAGGCTTAAGTTATTCTACATTTATTTATTATCTCATTTAATTAATTTTTTAATTTAGCTTTTATATTTATGTTTGACACTTTTTTCAGTTTGTATATATAAATAGTATCTGAATGCATGTGTAACTAGATAAAAATGTTCTTAATAATAGCCACACATCCTGAATCTAAGTAAATGGTGCATTCCGATTGGCTCTATGTGTTTGCATAATTTAATAACCTTGGGTCAATTTTGTAGGTCCCATAAAAAGAAAGACGTAATATTTTCTCTAAAACAGTGTCTTACACTTTAAATTTGACGCCCCGTAAGCCGTAATTCAGCAAAATACAATGGATAGTCGGTTTTTTTGAATTTGAATATCTCAGCTTGAAAAGCATTAATTTGAAAGTGAGATACACCGTTTTAAAGGAAATTTACAGTTTTTTTTATTACATGCTTTACAAAATTGAGTTAAGGTTCCTATTTTTCATTCGGGGATGTATTGTTATCATTAAAATATAGATGTCAGTGCTTCTTATCCACTGCCGTCACGACCTCGCATGTATATAATAACAACAAATTTGTAAATTTTAAGATACAATAAATTGTTTTTATTACTGTTTATCAATTGGTTTATATTCTTGTTAATTATATATAAGGCATATGGGGGTAAATAAGACCCAATTTATTTAAACCCTTTTTTTCCAGTTAATAAATTAAGTTTTTAAAATATTGCTTATATTTTGTCTTTATTTAATTAAATTTTATTGGCTGCTACGTTATTACTGGATCATATTTACCCCCAGGTACCTTATACTATCAACTAAAAACTAATACGGTAAGTTTAAATTTCTGTCATAAGCCATTCCAAAACTTTTTAGATTCAGTAAATGCTTTCAATATTACATAACTTATGTAAAATTATGTAAAGTAATTATAATATAATATAATTTAGTACAGAATTAACAAATACAGATTGCCATACACGTAAATGTTTTCGCAGGAAATTTGCTCGATGAGAATGAAGTATTGGAGTGGATGACTGACCAAAAAAATGACGAAAGTATCGAAGAAATTGACAGGGAAACTTTATTTAAGTACATTGAAACAAAGGAGTTCTTAGCTGTAGTTTTCTGTAAGCATTTTTCAATTAATAGTTATTTTACACTGTTTTACAAAAAGGCATTTATTTCTAAACAAGGTAGATAGATATCCCCTCTTAAATGAAACTAAATTAAAAAATATATTTTTTATGTAGAGTAGGAGAAATACGGTATAGCTGACCACAGGGGAGACATGAACTTTTTACGGATAAAATTTAACACGGTTTGACTATAAAATGTTTCTCTATACGACATACGTTTACAAAATTTTGTGTAATTTTGTAAGCATAACAGAGTAATATTTACTGAGCCAAAAGAGTCATTTTAAAGTTTTGAAAAAAGAGAATTAACATCTTGTTTAGCAATAAAAAATCAATCTCCAAAATTTTTTTTTAAAAACTATAATTTAAGTGAGCAGTGGATGTACTTAAACTATCTCCCTAAATTAATAAATAGTATTTTAATTAAAAATTAAAATCTTAACTAGATACAAATACACCAAAAATAAAAATAATACAATATTTATTAAAAAAATAAATATAGACAAAGAAGAAAGTAGGGACAGTCCCAGAATATTGCGCCATATTGAATTAATTGATGACGAAGCCAGTGAATATGGTATAAAAATAGTCAAAATGAAGGACAGGTTAATGGCGAAGAAATTCGGCTACAGGGATCCCCCAGGAATAACATATTTCAGAAAAGGACAACCTATTAACTACGATGGAGACATCGACGATGATGAAGAGGTTCTTGATTGGTTGACTGATCCAGGGAATATGGAGTTGACTGACCATATTGAAAGGGTTAACAAGAAAATGTTCCAGAAGATTAGGCAGAAATCGGACTATGTTGCTGTTTTCTTATGTAGGTTTATCGAATATCGAGTTATTTTTTTAAATGATTCAGCTTTTCAAACATGTTTTTATTTAAAGAATTAGACAAATAATTTATGTTATGATTTTATTATTGAAACCTACCGCTTCCGGTTTTTCGAAAATAATTTCAAATTTTTAAAAACACAATAAACCTGGTCTTATATCATGCAGTTTTAGCATATCGTTGTAGTAGAACAAAAGGATTAGTTAACCCACAATTTGATCCCTTCTTTTAACTAGCTCTCTCCACCTAATACGCTTTTCCCCAATTCTCTCCAATACGTTCTTGTTTATAGCTCTATCTGACTAACTTATGTTGCGATTTTTCTTTAGACAGCCAGGACTGCAAGCAATGCCCCCGAGTATTAGCCGAAGTGGAAGTTATCGACGACGAGGCAAACGCCGCCGGCATAACATTCGTCAAAATCGAAGACAAACAAATGGCGAAAGATCTAGGCGTTTTTGCATTACCCGCCATTTTGTTTTTCAAAAGCGGTTCAAAAGAACCTGTTATTTATGCCGGAGATTTGTACGATGAGCAGCTTATTTTGCAGTGGCTAATGACACAGAAGGACCCATCTGGGGATATTATTGAAGATGCTGAGGGCAGCGAGTTAATCACACTTATCGACAAGGAAGAAGCCTTGGCCGTATATTTTTGTAAGTATCTTAACTCTATAATGGGCCTTTTCCACCTATAGAACCGGTCTGTATTTCTGATGAAGGTATATTACCTGCTGTCAAAATCGTATACATTTGATAATCGTATAACATAAAAATAATAATAATAACACCGGCCCACAAAAATTACTTTAATTACTATTAACCAAACTATATTTTTCTTACGTATTTTTATGTGCTGAAGATGAGATTGACAATGAAGAAGTCCGCTGACCACCTAAGATTTAGGACAAACTACAAAAAAAGAATATTGACCAATTGGACGAGCTTGCTTATATGAAAAATATAGTCAGGTTAGGTAGTAGGCGCTTATTTTTTTGTGGGCCTGTGTAATCTTCGTTTAAAACTAATTTTAAAAGCAGTCGTTTTCTTACATGGATTCTTACGATTTATGTTTCTGTTGTTTTGAATAAATTTGTAATACACATGCTGATTGGTCTGCTACATATGCCCCCTAGGGGTCTCAATTAAAGTTTTTTTTCTAACAAAGAGATTGTGATGTGTGAAAAGGCCCATTCTTACGAAAAATTTTCATTGAAACTACATTTAACTAAATTTAAGTCCAAATGAAAAACAACCAAAGTTCCAGAATCCTTAAAGTCCAGGACTTGTGTGGGCTAGTAGTAGGGGAACCGCGTGCTTTAACTCACTTTCGAACCAGTTTTTGGGAGTGTCTCTATTTTAGCTGTCGCCTTTGCCAAATTTTAATTATTATGAACCTAAAAAAGGCCATCGGCGAGGGTGAGAATCGAACTTACGCAAGCCGATGTGCTGATAATGGTCTGATAATGAATTAGACGCCTTAAACCGTTCAAATAGTTCCCCCTATGGGGGGGGGTAGTTAAATGGAAGTTTTTCGTATGGGCATTTTCAATAAACAAAAACACACTAGCACAAAACTGTCAAAACATTTTATCAGATTTATTCACACGTTAATACATCGACAAAGTTAATTTCCAATATAGATTACATGGAAAAACGATCAAGGTTACACAAAGTCACATTTTTACTGTGTTATAGTTAAATATTTATTTTGTATATATATATAATAGATAAATAGGCCATAACCGACACGGTTGAATGCCGGGGTGTACCTACCGAATGGTAGGTACAACCTTTAAAAAAAAATCATATTGTATATATAATAGAGTAAAAACGGTCCACAGTGCGATTCTACGAAAATTTAGTGTGATTTTCTTGCAACTAACTTTTTTAAAGAAATATTATTTATGGTACTAGTGGGTAAAAATATTGTCCACGAGATAATGTTTGACCCACGACGGCCGTAGGCCGAGCGGGTCAATATTCTTGAGTGGACAATAGTTATTTATTTTACTAGTGGGTAAAGTAAGATATTGCCCATGAGAAAATTAACCTGCGAGGCGTCAGCCAAGCAGGTTAATTTTCGAGAGGGCAATATCGGTTTACCCATGAGTGCCATACAAGGTTTTATCCAATAAATAGCTTAGGAATTCATATTTTTATTAAAAATTTTAATGACATTTACAAGAAAATAATTTGACAAGTGACAGTTGAGTGGGTAAAATAAATAATTATCCACTCAATAAAGTAAAAGCCACGCGGGGGTTATTATTGAGTTTATCTATTTAAAATAAAGCTAGTAATTGTCTTATTATCTTATGTATTGGATAATATCTATTTACACAGACATGTCATACAAAATTTGATTTGGTTTGGACTTATCCAATACATTTGTAATCATGCACTGATATAATAATACAACAACATAGTATTATATATGCACCAACCACAAATTGTACTGTAGTATAGTACGAACTATGACATAAGATAACATTTGTTGTTGTGTTTATAACAATTGTATGTTGTTTACCTCTTAATTCTACAACTGGTTGTTGTATCGTACAACATATTTATACTATATTAGAAATTATGGTTGGCGCCTATATTACAAGAACATTTTTATCAGTGTAAGAAAATACGATTTATAATAATGCGTTTTTATGTACACAATGTTTTATTTCATTATGGACGCTGTAAATTACAAAAAATAGTAAGTTTGACAGTTTAAAATCAAGGATTATTTTACCGCTTGACGTCGTTTTCAAATTAAAAATAAACTTTGAAGATAAAAATAGTGTTTTCGTCCCTGAGGACATTCTGGATGAAGCAAAAGTGGCTACTTTTATTACTATATCACCCAAATAAAAAAAAATACGAATGCGAGTATAAAAGTTTTGATTATTGAATTTTGAGGTTATGATAGAGATTTCTTCTTCTTCTTCTCTTTATTTTTGGCCTTTGCATTTGTCAATTAGCCAGCTCGCTACTCTCTTTTGTTAATTTCTGCAGATGGTTTGCCTGGTTGCTACCATACCATCGCTTTCGTTCGACCTGGTCTTCTGTAAGACTTCTTGTGGGACTTTTTCTGTTTAAATGTGCGTAGGAATAGATAAATTTCTTCTATTATAACCTCAAAAACACGTGGATAACCCTAATCCAGATTCAACCACTAAATTACATCACATATACATCGCTTTCTTTTGGCCTGGTCTTTTGTAAGACTTCTTCTTCTCTTCATTAATTATGACCTTTTGGACAGGTACAAGTGTTCTCCTTGTTTCAAACAAATAAAATTTCTTCTATCATAACCTCAAAAACATGTGGATAACCCTAATCCAGATTCAACCACTAAATTACATCACATATACTAGCATTCCATTGTAGAATCAAAATCAATAGTTATACCGATTGTAGATTTAATAAAATTTTCTTAACAAACACATTTTTACATAAATTACTTGATACATTTGGCGCGAAAAACATACGCCATTTTTAAATGTCACCTTAAATGTATAAGAGTACCATCTTCGCGTCGCCCACGCGAGCGAATGATGATAGAGATTTAATGGCATTTAAAATGATGAAATTGTTACTGTTAATGGAGATTTCTCCCGTTAGATTAGACGGGGACAAAAGTTCTACCCAAAAAGGATAGAATACATACATACACTCCCACTTCCACCCAACCAAACAAATTCTGTATTTGTTCTTTGTTGAACAAATACAATATTTACTTGGCCGGGCGAAAAGTGTAACTATATTAAAGAAATTACTGGCGCCATCTAAATTTTAGTAGAATTATCTTATTCTACGGATTCACATTAGCTATGTTCGTTCGTGCAGCTCACTGCTACACTTTCCGGCCAACCAAATAAATACTGTATTTGTTGTATGAAAAACAAATACAGTATTTATTTGGTTGGCTGGAAAGTGTAGCACAAATGAGATACAGATAGGGTAGACGTCTTTTGTTTCATAATTCTAGTTGTAGAGATCTCCATTTTAGCTGTTTGGCTCGTAAGATCAATTAAATGGGATCCCGGGATAAACCCACACACCCCAGTCCCTGAGTAAATTGATGGCAGTAAACTAGGTCTTTATATTGATGTATTGGATAAAACACTTTCCGGTTGCACAAGGATAAGATCACACTAAATCTATTAAAAATCGCACAGTGGATCACTTTGTGACTTTCGATTGTATTTTTCTGTACTCTTAATATGGTTATGTTCAGGGAACAAGACTTTTTGCGAAATGTGTACGAAAGACCAACAGCATGGACAAAAAGCAAAAGCAAAAAGGACGTCTGGCGAGGAATCACAAAGTAACGGTAGTTTTCCCTGTAGTTTTTTCACTTGTAATGTTGTATGCTCATTCGTAGGAATCCCTGTATATATACATGTATACTATAGATAGTACCGGAACATCTACTAGAAAGGCCGAAGCAGGACTCGATATTTCATTATTATCAGGGCCGGATTCAAGCAGCTGTCACAGAGTAAAACAGAAAGGACACTTGCTAGAACACCTAAAAAAAATACCTCAAGTAACTTGTGTGTGCTTTTTTTGAAGGTGTTCTTTATATACAGTGCGGTCCAAAAGTCACGCCCCCCCTTTTAACTTTTGAACGAGTTGAGATATCGACTTCAAATTTAGAACTCCTAAATAAGACAACTTAAACTATCTTTTAGCATATATTTGATATTTTCAGCTCTTAAAATGTAGGCAGGGGGCATGGGGGACATTTTTTTCAAATGGAAAGGGGAGTCGTGTGATACATCATTTTAAAGCTTATAAAATTCTCTATTTAAACTAACATTATTAAATTTTTTAAAAATGTTTTTTAAGGTTTTGATTTTTCAATTTTTTGTGCTAAAACATTCGATTTTTTAAGTTTTTTTTATAAATTTTTATTTGTCAGCTAAAATTAGTTTAAAAGTATAATTAACTTTTTTTTATGATGAAATTAGGCATTTTTAGAGGAATTTTGACATTAATATCCATTTTCAACCCCATTTTTTTTATTTAAAAATATGGAGTTAAATGGATAATTTTATAAGCTTGTAAATGATGTATTACACAACCCCCCTTTCCATTTAAAAAAATGTGCTCCCATGCCCCCCTGCCCACATTTTAAGAGCTGAAAGTATTAAATATATAGATAGTTTAAGTTATTTAAAAGTTCCAAATTTGAAGTCAATATCTCAACTGGTTCAAAAGTTAAGAGTTTGGACCGCTCTGTATGTGGATGGATTACATACTTTGCCAATAATAACTAAAATTACTAATTATTTAAAATTTAGTTGGGGTGAACCTTTTAAATATTTTAGTCCTTTTCAGAGAAAAAAATAAGTATTTAAAAAAGTTGTATAACATCAACAACCCAACATTTTGTCTTGAAGCTGGCCCTGCCATTACTAACTACCATCAACCTTCATTATATAGGTAGAATAACAAAAAAAAATCAAATTTTGAGAAAAAAACGCAATTTTTTTTTGTATATTCCTATTGAAAATGACGGGTCTGGGCGAGTATAAATGGTGCACAAACCGGGTTTGACCGGGTAAATTTCATCCGCTCAAGTCCGGTTTGTGCACCATTTATACCCGCCCAGACCCGTTATTTCCAACAGGGATGAATATAAAAAAGTAATATTTTTTTAGTAAGTCCCTTTTACCTATTATAAAAGGGAAAGTAAAACTCTAGTGTAAAAGTATGCATAGGTAGCGTTTGGGTTTTATTACAGGACCTTCCCCAGGCTTTATCAGTAAATAAAAATATAGAATAGTTAACGTGTTAAAAGATTTTAGTTTTATTTAGTATAAATTGAATTATGATATGCAATAAGACTAATTAGGCTTATTGCAAATCACAATTATTATAATAAGCAGTAGTCGGCGAATTTCCAGTACTCGCATAGGCGCCGCGTCGACCCTAGCGATGAGGCGAAGTTTTAAATATTTACATTTTTATTTCGATTTTTTTTAATGATTCCATTTAAACGAGTAAGGTGGGAAAAAAGTTATCGACTAATAAAAATTAAAAACTTTCGTATTCTTAATCGAATGTCGTTTTTGTCTTTGAAAAACACAGATATATATATATATATATATATATATATATATATACGTATGTATAGTTAATATTGTTGTGGGTAACAAATTAGTCGTCAAATGTTTCAATTTATAAAAATTTCCCTCATAATTCGGCAAAATTATTCCGTAAACCTATGTTTCTGTGTTTATTTTTAACGTTGATGAGTCATAACTGAGTTTAAACCGAATACTGATAATAAGTCTTAGTATATTTTCCAATTTTATAATTTTTTAAAATTTTATTTAGTTTTGTGTAGGTGTTTTATAGTATGTTTGTGTTGATATTTTTTTACTTAGAATAAGTTGTAAATATTTTGATTAGTATTTAAAAATTAGTAAAAATATTATTTAAATAACACAAGTTTTCGAGAATTTGAAAACTAAAATTCAAAATTTAAATCAATGCTAATCTAGTCTAGTATAAATTTGTGTTATTTAAAACTCTACAGGGCGAATCTGAAATAATTTTATGAAAATAAGTGATTTTACTTCAAGAATGATTCCGGAATACCAGGAGCTTAAAGTTCTTATATGAGATTGAGTTTGACATTATTCTTAGTTTTCAAAAAACATTTTTTTTTTGTGAAATGTCAGTAAGATATGACCCATTTGGGGCCATGTTAATATCGGATAACACTTAAAAAGTGTAGTAGCTCATACAGATCCCTCAATTTTAAAAATGTTTTAAATCGAATATTTCTGAATCAGCCTGTATAGTAATTTATAATTTTAGACTGATAGTCCAGTCAAATAATAAGAAATGTCTATGTTAAATTACAATAAATGTACACGGGCTGATATTTTAAAGGGTAGTAGTGGATAGTAACAAAACACTCCTGTTAGTTTTACACCGGGTGATTTGCGTAAGGGGTGTCCGCTATCTTGAATTTTACGGGTGAGTGCGGTTATCTCGCTTAATATACATCTTACGATAAAAATGCATATAACCAATTTTGTTAAGGAAAAAATTTTCAACAATTTTTGTTTGGATCTTTTTTTTAATATATTAATAACAATCGAGTTATAAATATTCAAAAATGGCCATTTTGGGGGTGAAATTGGTTTTTTCGATTTTTCAGCCAAATTATTCATCGGAAAATAATAGTGGTTATAAGCAAACTTGTAGCTCTTGAAATTCTCTATGTTTTATATATTATGCGTTTTCATAAGTATTTGTTACGGTTGGAGTGGGCGCTGAAAGTCGAGTTGCGCCCTCTGTATCCGTACCAAAGGCCCTATAAAAATGTATAATATATGAAACATACATAATTTCAAGAGCTACAAGTGTGCTCATAACCACTTTTATCGTCCGATGAATAATTTGGCTGAAAAACGAAAAGAAAAAAAAACAATTTCATCTCCAAAATGGCTATTTTGGAATTAACTCGATTGTTATTAATATGTTGAAAAAATGATCCAAACAAAAATTGTTGGAAATTTCCTCCTTAACAAAATTGGTTATATGCATTTTTATCATAAGATGCATATTAAGCAACTCACCCCTAAAATTGAAGATAGCGGACACCCCTTACGCAAATCACCCGTTGAAAAACTAACAGGAGTGTTCTGTCACCATCCACTACTACTCTTTAAAATATCAGCCAGTGTACATTTATTGCAATTTACATTTATTATATGACTGGACTATAAGGATACTAAACTAATTTAGTCTTTTCACAGACAGCGAACAATGTGAAGTATGTTCCCTAATTCTGGAAGAATTAGAAAACATTGACGACGACTGTGAACGTCACGGCATTAAATTCGTCAAAACTGACGATCTAAGAATAGCAGAATCATACGGTGCCACGGAATTCCCAGTTTTGATGTACTTCGAAACAGGAACCGGAGGAGTGTTTGAAGGAGATTTACAGGAAGAAGAAGAGGTATTACAATGGTTAATTCAACAAAGAACAGAAGACAGAATCGAGTTAATCACTCGAGTTATGCTAGAGAAACTAGTAGAAGACACGCAATATCTCGCGGTGTATTTCTATAAACAAAACTGTCACATCTGCGAGCAGATTTTAGAAGAACTTGAAAAGGTTGATGATGAATGTGACGTATATGGCATCCATCTTGTTCGAATTCAAGATCCGCAATTGGCTAAAAGATATAGCATTAAAACATTCCCGGCTCTTGTGTATTTTCGAAACGGAAATCCGCTTTTGTTTGAGGGGGATCTTCAAAATGAACAGTCGGTTTTGGAATGGCTGACTGATGATGACAATAGAGAGTTAGCGGATGAGATTGAGTCGGTCAATTATAGGATGCTGGCCAGGTTAATGAGCGAGTCTCCTTTCTTAGCTGTTTTCTATTGTAAGTTTATAATTACAAAGACTTTATACTTAGTGAAACTGTTATAACAGTTTCATTGTATAAATACAATATCAAAAAGAAAACTAGTATATTGTTTTACCAAGAGGACAAGTGAAGCTTTTTTTACTAGCCTGTAGAATTTACGGATGACGCGAAGCGGAGTCCGAAAACTACAGACGAGTAAAAGAAAGCACTTTTCCTCTATTTTATTTCTATTTTTTCTTTAAGCATCCTATATATATTTTTAAATTTAATTTATTCAGTAAAAAAGTATGTTTTTTTATTAAAAGGCCAATAAAACCCTTTCGAAATAAACTTAAACCTTCTTTAGCTCATTTTAATTTCTTTTCATAGGCTAAATCGTACACTTTTCGCGATTTCTATGGTAACTTGTCTAATGTAGCATTTGCAATTTCGGAGAGATTTGTAGGTGTATAAACCATATATTCTTCTTCAATCATTTTTAATCAATTTCACACAAGGTTTTTGCACAGAATCTCGAGTCAACCACCTGTTGATAATAAAAAACAAGTTTGGAGTATGGTTGTCATCAAAGTCAAAGACTGCTGCCGCCAGTGGTGGTTTTGCTAACTAATTTTTTTTTACGGCGTACGGCAATGAACTCATTTTTTACTGTAAAGAAATAGATCACTTCTAACTAGTGTGTTCAGTTATAAAATATGCTATTTTAGTACGCTTGAAGAAAAATATATTTTTTAAGAAACTAAAATAATTAATATTTAAATTTGTAATATCCACCAATGCATTGCAATGTGTTGATGTATTAGTAGCATCGCAACGCCTTTGATGCATCATGGCAGTTTCCTCTAACAAAAAAAATGCACTTACATAATTATTATAAAAAAGTCCATCTATTTGGTTAGATTATTAGAATTATTTTTAATTATAAATTATTTATAAATATACCAACCACATGCATCCAAGGTTAAATAATAATCGATGCATATAAATTTTTACGCATGGTTTTTTTACCAATTTAGGTAAATTAAAATATATATATTGCGGTTTAAAGAAAATAAATTATCATATCAAATCAGAAACTAGAAATTAATTAAATAGCCTTTTACGGAAGCTAATAAAGAAGGTTAACTAAAGAGATAACACTTTTAACATAATACTTATTTCAAAACTTAACAGCTAAATTTATATAAAAGTTTTTCAATGAGCATATATTATTTTTACATTATATTACATTTTTGTTTAACCTCGTACTATTCTACTTAATTAAGCATTCCCTAAGTCCAGGACTTGTGTGGGCTAGTAGTAGAGGGAACCACCGGCTTTAATTGACATTCGATCCAATTTATAGGGAGTGTCCGCTTCACTTACGCCTTCGCCAAATTTCAATTATTAATTAACTGAAAAAGGCAAATCGGCGCCGGTGAGAATCGAACTCACGCTATTTGGATAGTAAACTCGACAAGTACGACGCGGTAGTCCACTACACCAATCCTCCCACTTAATTAAACTATTCACAGAGAAAGCGCTAGAATAGTATTATACGATAGTTTCGAATTTTCCAAACGTCCTGGACAAAAAGTTTTCGTTTTTAGCAAAATGAAAACAAAAAAAAAGTTATATAAAATATTTTACTATTCCTTAAAACGACTTTTGTTTGATTAACGCAGTCGTCCCTCCGAAGTGACTGATCGATTTCGTGCTTTTTAGCACTCTTCAGAGCCACATATCGGTAGTAGGGACTACGAAAATCAAAGCCTTTCCATATATCTCTATATGGAGTTTAAAAATCGTTGTAAGGAATAGTAAAAACAGCTAGCGACATCTACTGCTAAAAGCAGAGACTGGATAAACCTATCGACAGTCCAAAAAAGGAAGCAGTTATTGGTTTCAAGAACCTATTGCACGCTGTCGATAGGGGGCAGATTAATCAATGCCACGGTGGACGACTGCGTTAATCAAACAAAAGTCGTTTTAAGGAATAGTAAAATATTTTTTATAGATTTTTTAAATTTGTAAATTTCAAACAATTTAATTTAGTTAAAAAATTATTTTTTTTTTATTTTTTTTATTTGGGAAAATGCAATATACCATTTATTGTGAATAGCAGATAATGGAATGCGTAGCATTACATATCTTCACGGCTTTATAATTTTCTTCTGCTTCCATAGACGACGACGACTGTCCAGAATGCAAAGAAATCCTGGAGAACCTAGAAGAAATAGACGGGGAAGCTGATTTGTTCGGCATAGATTTCGTGAAAATCAACAGCGCTGAAGCTGCAGCTGAACAAGGTCTCCACACACTCCCAGCACTGATGTATTTCAGAAAGAAAACACCGATGGTGTATGAAGGGGATTTGACGCAAGCAGATAGAGTGCTCGACTGGTTAACCTCACAGGATGTTTTTGAAATTAAAAATGAAATCGAGGAGGTAAATAAGAAAATGTTGGAAAAACTATTGGAGGAAAATGAATTTGTAACTGTATTTTTCTGTAAGTATACATTAAAAGTAGGAAGGGGCTATTTGCAAGTACCATTTTTTTTGGACGATTTTTAGGGTTTTCAAAGCTTTTATAGTATATTAAAGTACTAGTTTCATAACATACGTTAGTAGTAGTAGTAGTACTTTAGAAAACTCGCCGCAACACGGAAAGAAATTAGTGGGCTCTGCGCAATACATTATAAGATATTTGGTAACAGTGGCAAATTATAGTGATTTAAGCTATAGATTATAAGGGACACAATAACTAATAATGTTAAAAATAAATTGGAAACGATTATATATATATTACAGACACGATTATATTTATTACAGGTACTATTATAAATTTACAGAAATTTTATTATATTATAAAAATTATTAGCACGGACAATAATTAAATCTATTTAAGCTATAAATGCCATACTATTTGTTATATTTTATTATTCACTAAACAATTAAAGTATTTCATATAAATTTTTACACTGACTGCCATAATTGTAAGAGAAAGACTTGTATTTATATAATAAGCGATTATAATTTGCTTGGTATGTGTGTTATAGCGCTCCTAGCTATAATTTTTTTTTTCCGTGAAGCGGCTCGTTTTCTAAACTTGTACTCGTGCGCTAAAAACGAGTGCTTTATACAATTTTTCCTTTTTTGTCTAAAATTTAAAAAACCTACATTTAAATTGATGACTGATTTAGGTATTTTTGTTTTGGATTGGCATTACAGTTTACACCATGTTTAAAATTCTAAGAACAAATGATATTTTGATATATTTTATAGTCATCTCTTCTCTTTTTTACTGCAATTAACCAAGCCACAATTTTAACATGGTAAAAATAACCTAAACACAAAATTTTGAAGAAAATTCAACTTTAAAGCGACATTGAGATTTGCAAGAAAAACGTCAAACGATAGGCCAGGTCTGTTGCCAACCCAAAAGAACAAAAAGTACAGACCTCTTATGGGCCTATAAGAACACGCAAAATGCGTGTGATTATAAGCTTATAAGAGTCGCAAAATAGAAAAAGGTATATTTTTCGTCAGAGTGATATTTTCCTGGTTTAAGTGGGGGAGGCTAGAAAAAATTTTTTTACTATACCTTTTAGTAAATATGTAGTTTGTTATATGCCAAATATGATTAATATGATTAATACAGGGTGTGGCAAAGGGGACAAAAACTAATATTGATGGCAATAACTCACTTATTATTGATCGCAGGATTAAAGTTATTACACAAATAAAAAATACTTCCAATTTACTGCAAAAATATCCCTAATCATTTTTGTCATGATTGCCACAGACCCGTTCAAGGTAGTTTTGTCTTTAAAAAATACATCGTTTATAAACGATGTATACATAAATGTGAAAAATGTTAACTATCTACCACAGTGTAATGGACTACTAGAAAGAATTCATAAAAAAATAATTTTTTACAGATGAACTTAACTCTGACGACAGTAAAAACATAATGGAAAAGCTAGAAAATATAGACAGCGAAACAGACAACTTCGACATAACGTTCGTGAAAATGGCGGACGCCAGATACGCCAGAAAATGGGGGGTAACCAATCTACCAGCAATTGTTTACTTCCGAAAACGGTTTCCCAGTATTTACAGAGGAGACATACATTCCGAAGCCGACGTGTTAGAATGGTTGCGGAAAAACCGTTTCCGGCAACCAGAATTGAACATCTTCATGTACGCCCTTTTGGCGATAGGTGTCGCTTTTGTTATATACACCGCGTTTTTACTTCAGTGTTTTAAAGCACCACAAACGGCGCTCGTACCGCATCAAAAACAAACGTAGAAAAATTGTGCATATTTGGATATATGACATATACATATACGGAGAGAAGTTTTTAGTGAAAAATATATTTGAAATCTAGTAAACGCGCGATATATAGACTTAGCAATCTTTACCTAGGATTAAGACAAAACTTACTGACAATTATCAGTAGGTTAATGGTAATGGTATGGTAAAAATGACAGTGTCTTTGAGTCGAACGTTTAGTGGATTTCAAAGGTACTTTTTACCAAAAAAAAGTCTCTCTGTGTATTATAAACATATATTACGCGTATACAGATAAAATTATTTTTGAGATCAACGTCGTGGTGTCGACTAACTTCCACTTTTTAAAGCGTATGCGTAATCAGTCACACAGCTGGATAATTTGATCGTTAAAAAATAGTTTTATCTGTATATAATATATGTATAATATTTGATATGTAGGTTGTGAGAAAGAAAAGAATATGAGAAGATTTGAATGATAGATAATATAAACGGATAGATTTTATTTCGATATTATTTGGTGTTGTATTTTTCAAAATTTAATTAAAAAATTAAAAAATAGTTATTTTGTGTTAAGAGCCATTCCATGATTATGAAGAGGGCAATTTTTAATTTGCCTTATATTTTAAATTTAGCATTAAATACTTTATTTTAATTAGGATGAAATATTGTTGATTAATAAAATAAATAAAATACATAAATCCTTTATTTATGTCGGCTAGTAAAAATCGATAATCGTTAGGACATGAAATTGACGAAATAAACTTATTGCGTTTGAATTTAATGGAATGAAATATTAGTTTAAAATTATCAAGAACCAAATTAATGGTTAAAAATTGTGTTTTTTTTTTTTAATTATTGTGTGATGGCTTTTAACATTAGGACTACAAAAATTTTATAGTTTTTGAACTATTTTATCAATCTACAATGAAAAGTTAAGTTCAATTTTAATTGAAATAAAATTAATCATAAATCAATTAAGAATTTAAGCGATAAAATGTTAGATTCATTTGTATCTTTCATTTCATTGGTTATGATAATCTTTATTAGGTAATTAGTTATAATCATACATAAACTAATCTTTGGTTTAACGCGAATATTATTTATTTTGTTAAATGAGCTCACGTGCGGTTTTATGGTAATAATAAAATAAAAAATGTATAGATAATAATAATATATTATTACTAATACTTGGGTATCATATAACCTTAAATTATTTTACAATCCCAATATAATTATATTATAATTATATATGACAGTAATAATAATTACATTTAAGGTACATGCAGGTTTTATCTATGATCAACAATTTCATAGAAAATCATTAAAAGTAAATATATCCATCATTTTATGATATTATCAATAGTATTGATTCCATATTACATTCATTAAGTGCATAAAAAAGTCAAGATATTAATCATGGAAAAGTTATCAAAATGTATTGATCAATTATAATAAATATTAATAATTAATAGGTTGATTTATGCAAAAATTAACGCAGCTAACTAGAAATATAATTAATTTTATGTATACACTGCGCATGTTTGGTTATAATTAAAGGAATAACTAGAAATAAAATTATTTTTTCGACTAAACTGCGCAGTAGGGCATTGCAAAAAACACTTTTTTCTAATTTTCATATGCACCCCTCCTATGATGTTTCAATTGATAACTATGTCTGCATGCCAAATTTTAGGTTACTTGAATATTTTTTGACCCCCGCCCAACTTTTTTTCTAATTTTTCATATGCACCCCTCCTAAGTTGTTTCAATGGAGATTTCTCCCGTTAGATTAGACAGGGACAAAAGTTCTACCCAAAAAGGATAGAAGACATACATACACTCCCACTTCCACCCAACCAAACAAATTCTGTATTTGTTCTTTGTTGAACAAATACAATATTTACTTGGCCGGGCGAAAAGTGTAACTATATTATTTTAATTAAAGAAATTACTGGCGCCATCTAAATTTTAGTAGAATTATCTTATTCTACAGATTCATATTAGCTATGTTCGTTCGTAACGCTCACTGCTACACTTTCCGGCCAACCAAATAAATACTGTATTTGTTGTATGAACAACAAACACAGTATTTATTTGGTTGACTGGAAAGTGTAGCACAAATAAGATAGAGATAGGTAGACGTCTTTTGTTTCATAATTCTAGTTGTAGAGAGCTCCATTGAAAAACTATGCTTCCATACCAAATTTCAGGTTAATTGAACATTTTTGATCCCCGCCCAACTCAGTTATAATAATGAGGTATTTGTGTTGTTTAATTTCTTACACTGTTACAGTGTATTGAAACAACATAGGAGGGGTGCATATGAAAAATTAGAAAAAGGTGTTTTTTGCAAAGCCTTAATGCGCAGTTTGGTCAAAAAATTAATTATATTTCTAGTTATTCCGTTAATTATAACCAAGTATGCGCAGTGAGACATAAAATTAATCATACTTGTAGTTAACTACGTTAATTTTTGCATAAATGAACCTATAATGATAATTTTAATATTAATTAAAATAAATTATTAAAATAAAAAAAATAGTATTACGTAAGTATTAAAATAAAATATAGGTAATAAGAAAAATGTTTTAATTTTTTTTTAATTCAGTTTTCATCCTAGATTGATAAAATTATCAAAGAAAATAAAACCTGGGGCATCTTCTATATAAATATAGGCCTCAACAATATTAGGCTACAACGTATTTTCTTGTTAGTGGATATTTTAAATATTTTTTATACATTCACGTTTTATCAAAAAAAAAAAAGACAACAAAAATTTAGCGGATCACTATCATTAAAAAAAAATTAAATCGGACTCGGCATAACAGTATTTTTTAGGTTTGGAAAAAAAAAGTCAAAATGTAAATTTAATTTAAACCTAATTTGGTTAAATTTTTTAAAAATAAAAAAAAATCGTTTAAAATATTTACAAATAAGCAACAAAAGAATACAATACTTGATAAATAAGACTACAAAACAAATGACAATAAAACATTAAATAAATATACATATGTATTTTAGAGCAAATTCATAAGATAATAAATTAAAAAAATATTAGGTGCGTTCAGTCGAGTTCAGCGAAAGGTAGCAAAAGTCAGCAAAACGATAACTTGCGCTGAGTTTGGCTGGGTGAAAGTTGAACGGTTTTTATCGGTCAATATGTTTTTGCTGAGCATGGCGTACATACACTCTTAATACGCTCCGCATAAAACTAACATATTACAAGTTTTTAAAAAAGTTTTAAGTTATGTGCTTGTCAAATACTAATTAATAAATAATCTCCTATAAAAATCTTGGTGAAAAATAGTGAAAAATAGTGAAAATAAGACCAAATAATCGTTTGTGAGAAATTGTTTACTGTTCTTATCAACAAAAACACTTAAATCTGCATTGCTAAGCAAAACAATAGTATATTCTCAGTGCAACAAATAAAAATAAACAATTAAAATGAACTTGCTTGGATCTTTCAATTGTTGTGCCGCCAATGGGTCATCTTCCATATACTGTTGCATGGTATGTTTTTGCTTTTACCACAAGCATTGCTTAAGAAAAAGAGCGGAAGCAGAATATCTTGAAGGCAGAAAAATAATTTGCTCAAAAAAGTGTAAATCTACCCATGAAGAAACCACAACGGAAAAACAAAACATTATGGAAATACTTCAGGAATTGCAAGAAGAATTAAAAATGAAAGACTTAAAACTAGAGAAACAGAGGAGACAAAGTAATGCATTTGAGTTAGATGCCCTAAGCATGGAACAAAGTTTTAATAAAGAAATAAATAAGCATAAAGACACGATTCAGCTGCTCAAAAATCAGCTGAATGAAAATAGGGATAATTGTATAAAATGCGTCTCTTTGAAAAAAGAAGCTGACACGCATATGAGGGATATTGTTAGGCTTTGCGAAATTAATCAATGCCTAAAGGATAAAATAGAAGAACTTAAAACATTGACTAGAGATTTTAAATCTAAACAGAAAAAGCAAAATAGAAGGAAAGCAAAAAAGGTCTTTAAATTAATAAATACTGTAAACAATCTAAATGAAAAAATACGTTTCAAGGAAGTAACCAATACAAAACTAAAACATAAGCTCAAATCTAACGCTAAAATTGCACATGACTTATATCCAAAAATTCTAGTAAACAGCAGCACACAAACATCCGATAAAAAGTTTCAAAAATCTAAAGCTACTCAAGTATCAAACAAGTTAAGCGGTCCAATTCATTCAAATTGCTGTACTGGTAATACTAAGAATATTGACAAAAGCCAAAGTGAAATGCATTTAAATCTGGTTAAAAACCCATCCCCGTCCACAAGTATCCGGACTGAAAAAAAATATTCTAGAATTTTATTAGTAGCGGGAAGAAGCGGCAAAAACATGCTAGATTATCTCAAATACTTACAGCCAAATACTATTATCACTTCTGTTATCAAACCGAATGCAACCGCTGAAGAGCTACTGAACACCGCAGTAAGTAGCTCAATAAATTTTACTAAAGATGATACTGTAGTTGTTTGGTTTAATACAAATGACATTTATAAAGAATTAGTACAAGAATTTGCCCTACGTACAAGACAAACAAATATAACATTCCTTACAGAGTTATATACCAGTAGTAAGGAGTTAAACAAGCAAATTTACAACTATAATTTACATTTATGTCAGATTATCAATTCCCTCAAGAATAAGTTTAGTTTGAGCATTTTTGATGTCAATAAAGATTTAAATAAGTCATTTTATTCAACCAGAATAAACATACTAAGCAGAAAAGCAAAATGCTTGATAGCAAGTAATTTATTTAATTTTATTTTAAAACGTGAATCCTTAAATAAACAGACACAAATACAGGAGCAAAGTCAACAAAATAATAATGAACATTCTAAGAAACAACAACAACAACCATCCCAAGAACAATGGAATCAACAACACCAGCAAAAAAATCCACGACAACAGGAAAAAGAGATAAACCAACTAGCTGGAAATCAGTACTTACAACTGCCCAATCAGCATCCGCATGAGAATCTAGGAAACACACAGCTGGATAAACAAAAAAAACTCCATTTTTTATGCCAACCGATAAGTCTAGCAATGGAGCTAGAATTATCAAAAATACAAAATATAGAACAAATGTAAACGGTGTAAATATTTTGGACCTAAAGGTTTGCCATGTCAATGTTCAAGGTTTATGTAATAATATTAATCTTATTGAAACTTTTTTATCTCAGGAAAATCCCCATGTTATTTGTTTGTCTGAGCACTGGGTAGTTAATGAAAACGTATGTTCCTTAAATTTGCCTAACTTTAAATTATGTTCCCATTTTTCAAGAAAAAACCATATCCGTGGTGGATCCGTCATTTTTGTCAAAGAGAATCCATCTTTTAGCGTTGGTTCTATTTTAGAGATTAGTGATTTATCAGTTGAAATGAATATTGAAATATCTGCCTCCTGTATTGCTGGTAACTCCAACAAAATTTGTATTATATCCATCTATAGGCCAAATAGAGGAGACTATAAAGTATTTTTTCAAGCCCTTAATCAGGCTTTAACATTAGCATTTAAAAAGTATTTATACGTGGTTCTTTGTGGTGATTTTAATATAGATTTTAAAGAAAACTCTAATAATAGTAAATCCCTCTCTGGAGTTTTTGACTCGTTTGAATTAATTATGGGCAACACAGACTTTACTAGGGTTTTTACAAATGTTCATGGACAAACGAGCAGAACCTGCATTGACTACATGGTAACTAATATCTCCTCTTGTATCTGCAAAATAGTCAACCCTAATATTGCGGATCATTACAGCCATATTCTTGACATTAAATTATCTATATCGGTTAATAACAAAAAAGATAGGGAAATTAAATACAGGAAAGTAAACAGTGACAATATAAATAATTTTAGAATGTATCTTCAAAAAACCAATTGGTCTAATCTGTTCGAATTAAATACTGAATCTGCCTTTGAATATTTTGTGGAATCAGTAACGTGGTGTTTTCAAGTAACCTGCCCAATAGTAACTAAAAAAAGTAATACTATTGTTAATAAAGGTTGGCTTAATCAAAGCATAATAAATGAGAGCATACAGCTAAAATATTTATTTAGTCTACTGCCTACTAACCTTATTAGTGCTGAGGAATATAGGGCTGCTAGAAGTCAACACAAATACAATATTAAAACGACAAAACAAAAGTATTATGGAAATAAAATTAAAAACAGTACAAATAGAACAAAAACAACATGGGAAATTATAAATTTTAAGCTAGGACGGTCAAAAAAACAAAAACCAATTACTAAAATAACCTACGACAAAAAATGTATTGAGAATAGCCGCGAAATTGCGGAAGCTTTTGGTTCTTATTTTGCTGATGTTGCTGAGGAGACTGCAACAATCCACTTTGGCCAAAATATCTCCTTACCTTGCACCTACTCTAAAAATAATGGCATAATCCCTTTTAGAAGTCAGCCTTTGAGTGAGATTGAGGTATATAATGTCTTGAGAGAAATAAAAAATAAAAAATCACGTGGCCAGGATGGATTGTCAGCAGAAGTTCTTTTGCAAATAAGTGATTTAATTATTAAGCCTTTCACATATTTAGTTAATTTATCTATATCTAGTGGATATTTTCCCAATCTATTTAAAACAGCGCTAGTCAGGCCTGTTCACAAAAAGGGTAGCATTGATGAACTAAATAACTACAGGCAAATATCAGTATTAGATACCTTTTCCAAAGTTATGGAGAAAATAGTGGGTAAACAACTAACTGATTATCTTAATGATAATCAAATAATAACAGAGTGTCAACATGGGTTTCGTGCAAATAGGTCTGTTGAAAGTGCATCATTTGACTTGCTTAAATTTGTGTATACCGAACTTGACAAGGGTAACTTTGTTATTCAGCTTCAATTTGACATGACTAAAGCTTTTGATACCGTTCGTCCATCATTTGTAAAATCCAAACTTGGTCATATCGGAGTTCCTAAAAACATTAAGAGTTGGATTTACTCATATTTATTATTTAGAAAGATAGTTATTAACCTAGACAATACGACTAGATCCAAGGAATATTTTTTAAAACTAGGAGTCCCACAAGGATCTGTGTTAGGTCCGCTTTTATTTTTATTATACATAAATGACTTGCCTCTTTTTATTAAAAATGCATTAATAATTTTATTTGCGGATGATACCACCATGTTAATTTCTGCCTCATCACCAGAAGAACTACTTAATTTAATTTTAGCTGTTATTCAGGATTTTGAAGCATGGTGTCAGCGTAATAAATTAATACTTAATGCCTCAAAAACTGTCGCAATAAACTATTTTAACATGAAAGGCCTGGATCTAAATTTTACTATTCCCAATATTACACTGAGCTCTAGCAGCAAATTCCTAGGTGTCATTTTTGATAGTAAGCTGACATGGGAAAAACATATTGATTGTATTTGCAAAAAAATAAATAGCGCTTACTTTGCAATTTTAAAAATGAAAAACGATTTAGATACATCAGGAATACTTAACATTTACTATTCTCTGGCTTTCACTCATCTGGCTTACAATATTATTTGTTGGGGGTGTGCTAGCAATATAGAAAGAGTTTTAGTTGCACAGAAGAGGTTAATACGCCTAATTTTTGATCTTGAATATAGAGCAAGCTGTAGAGAAACGTTCAAAAGTAAAAACATATTTACGGTAACAAGTTTATATATTTATAGATGTGTTCTTTTTGCTAAACAAAATATTACCAAATTCTCATGTAATTCTGACTCTCACTCTTACAATACTAGAAATAGTAATGAATTGCGTATTCCTAAACATAAAACTACTTTATTTAAGGATTCTCCTTATTACAATTGTATAGTATTTTTTAATAAACTCCCAAAAGAATTACAATGTATCTCCACTTATACCACCTTTAAAAAAATGGTTAAAAAGTTTTTTCTTGAAAAGGGTTACTATAAAGTAGACGAATACTTATCATAAATCAGTAATTTACCAATAGTAGGTTCTTGCATGCTTACATTTATATGTTTTTTATTTCTTATTTAATTTATACCAACTCCATGTTTTTAAATAGTATTATTTGTATATTTACATTTTTGTGACTTGTCATATGTACTCATTGTACCAACTAATGACTAATAAATTATTATTATTATTATTATTATTATTAAAAAAGACAGGAAAACAAAAAATATATATAATACGACGCAGTTTTTAATTTTGATTGAGTTTGTGAGATTATTTATGGTTATATCTAATATTTTTTCGAAATTTTCGACATAAAGTTAACGGTAGAATCCATCGCCTACTTTGACTGCTAGCAAAACTCAGCGAACAGCTGAAATTTGACGTTGACGTGGACAGTTGACGTTGACAGTTGAACACCCTAATGGTTTTAGCTGAGTTTCGCTGCCTTTCGCTGAGCATTAAACGTGCCTAATAAATTAAAAAAAAAATCTTCTCTTTTATGTGATTTAAACGATATTCTGGTAGCGCCGTCTGGTGTGTGTTTCAACAAATATGGACAATAATTTTAATTAATTCATTAATTAAATAATAATTTATATATCCTGGACCAAATAAAACAATAGTGTTCATCTATAAATATGTATAATGTTTAATCATTCCTAAAACTATTGTGAGAAATAAAAAATAAATAAATAAATAAAAATAAAGCCGAGGAAAATATATGTTTCCGACAGGTACAATTACATCGTTTTGTTTTTTTGTTATCTTACATAATTATAGGTAAACATTGTACTCTTGTAAATAAATTTTAAAACACTTAAATGCGTTTTTTTAATTGTTGATTTTTTTGAATTTCTCAAAGAACTTTTACCTCAAGAAGTAATTTCAGACCAATGTTTATGAAGGTATCATCTTTTTGTTTGTTTATTTACTAACAGAAACGCGATACAGCTTTGTGGTGTAAAATGTAGATGTCGCTAGTCGACTTTCAGGCTACCTAGTAGCGATGTTGCGTAGTTTCCACCTTATCACGAATTCAAATCATTATACTTAAATTAAAAATGTAAAAAACTTTATTGTGTATACTATAATTATGTTTAATAATATAGTATATTTAAATCTATTAAAATTAAACTACTAGTTCATATAAAACTCATACAGAACTAATGTTTCTTAAAATTTACAATAAAATATCCAAAGTATATGTTTCCAATCGGTAACACTGTACCCCTGTCAGTCATTTTACGACATTAGACTGTGAGTTTACACATTCTTTTTCTCTCTTTACGCGTACTAAGTCTAAACAATAGTCACTCCCCACCAGCCCCTCACCGTAGTTGGTTCACGCTTCAAACAAAGCATACGGTAGATTTCATCATGTTCCTTCTTGAGGTAAAAGTTCTTTGTGTGGATTCTAAGGCCTGCAAGTCCCGGAACCATCGATTAAGGCATATATAATATTAAACACCAAACTCGGGCTCCAAAATGTATTTGCGGGCTCTATAAGGTCATGACCCTGCAGGGGCTCCATTTCAGGTTTTGTTGGGGAAAATTGATTCAAATTTGATTTAAAACATGGCCCCTTTAACCTTATTTAAACTTATTACCAATAAAAAAATTTATTAGCATTTTTATATGAATATACCGTGCGATTATAAAGTGCCGAACACTTTTTAATGCAAAACTGGCATTAGCGATGAGTAAAATGCAAGAAACCAGTGTGCGTTTTACTGGCCCCCGAGCTGTTGTACGTAGCAATTACTTGGGCTTGTAGCGCACAACTCTAACAGATGCGTGGCTTCACACGAAGAGTATTTTCTTTTCAAACTGTTCGGCACTTTATAATCGCACTGTATGTGTATATTTATCTTCTAAAAATCAGGGGGGGATTCCGCCCAGCCCCCCGTAAACTGAATTTGCTTTATAATACGGTAATTTACTTAAAAACATTAAATTATACCCAGACAAACTATTATCTATTATATTTTATTATTATCATGATTCAGGTTTTAAATTCTTTTCTGCAAAATCACCTGTGTCTATAGTAATATCTTTAAGTAGGTTACTAAACTGAATCGTTTTTTGCTAAAAGGGCGTAAGTAAAACTTTGGGAAATTAAAAAAAAAACTTCCTATTTTATTTTATTAAAAAAAAAAATCCAAAAACACTTTTTGTTGAAAGAAAACCAAGTGTTTAATATATAGTAAAATTTTCACACAAGCTGGAAGAGCCCTTTTTATAACTAACTAAATCCCTAAATTTGTAAAAAAGGCCCTTTTAACAAAAGTCGAAAGAAATGAGAATATTTTAAAAACGTCAACAACAGCTAATCTGCCTTGCTAAGCTGAAAGGTCCTATCTGTGTATGTTAAACCTATGTAGATAGGACCTTTCAGCTTAGCAAGGCAGTAATTTTCTTCGCCGTCTGCCTCAGGTCACTGTCAGGATTTTTAGCATCTGTTGTAGGTCAGTTTGTTATTACTTCAAAGTACTCTGTACTGATCAGGAAAAAAAAAAGAAAAAAAATGTCCTTTCAACAAAAATGTGTCTATAGAGGATAGACCATAATAAAATTGTATCTAAAAATTGACTTACGCCCTTTTAGCAAACACCGATTCAATTAATGGATTTTAATTTAAAATTTTATCTGATTTAGTTTAAATGTTATCGAAAGTCTTGTTTGTTGCTAAAACTTGATCTGACAAATTTGATTATTTTACGTATACATATACAGATCATTCAACCGTTTTATATACACTTCAAGGCAGAACTTGTATTCTCTTGTGTCCGTGCTGGCCTACTCTCGAATAAGATAGGTATCAATCTTTCCGCTTTTAGGACGCCAGTTGCGAATTATTATTTAGTTGAGTAAAGTGTATGCAGGGGTGTATAGGGGATACTAATTCTACTTCCAGGTGTATACAATCGATGGATTACCTGTATATTTATTAATTTTAATAATTATTATTGGGTTATTATTTTTAAAAGCCTTGAAGCTTTTTATTAGTTTAGGTTTTTTTTTTCTATAAATAAATTTTAATTTTAAAATGTTTCACATACTATTTTAATAGCATAGTAATTTCATATTTAAAATCCTTTACATACATGTGCTGGTAAATCTATAGAATTTGTCTTAAATTCTTAATTAATAATTTTATGAAATTGTAACAAATTGTTATTAACAATGTGGGTCAAACAAGCATTTTATTTATGTTTTTATGTTTTTCTATATGTTTTACCCTGAAAAAGAGACGACAATTAACCTCGAAACGTTGACATATTATAAAGCATATATATATTTTATTTTTAGTAATATATTTTTTAAAGTAATAACACAGCCACACAATTTTTTTTCTGATCTGGGGTTCTGAGTATGTTTAAACTAAGTTTTTGAGGTCGCTGAATCCGAATCCGTTGTCTATTTAACCCCATCCCATCAGGGATTTTGCCATAACCTCAAAAAAACCATAACCATAACCATTACGAATCTGATGCCAGTTTTTCAAAATTCAAAATGGCGGATCCAATATGACGGATTAGATTTTTTAAAGTTTCTCGGAAAATTTAACCCGCTATATTGGATCCGCTATTTTAAATTTTGAAAAACTGGCACCAGATTCGTAATCAGCGACCCCAAAAATCCCCGGGTGCCATGTTTTAAGCAAATCTGTGCAACTTTAAAAATCTAATCCGCCATATTGGATCCGCCATTTTTAATTTTGGAAAACTGGCACCAGATTCGTAATCAGCGTCTCCAAAAACCCCCGAGTACCAAGTTTCAAGCAAATCTGAGCAACTCTAAAAAATATAATCTGCCATATTGGATCCGCCATTTTGGACGCTAACTTTTAAATTCTGACCTCGGATTCAGATTCAGCGACCCAAAATACGTAAGAATTGACTAGTCTGGTCTGCCGGACTCGAGATTTTTTTTGTGTGCCAGTGTTATGGTTATTTGAGGTTAAGGCAAAATCCTGATGTGATGGGGTTAAACAGACATCGGATTCAGATTCAGCGACCCCAAAAACATATTGTAAACATGGTCAGAACCCCAGATCAGAACATTTTTTTTGTGTGGCTGTGTAATTAGAGGTATTACATTATTTTATTGATTACTTTATTATTTATTTACCTATTTATTTATCATTTCATTGATTTATTTTGATGTGTTATTTGCAGTGGTTTTACCGTATTCAATAAATAAACAAGCCGTGAAGATAAATAATGCAGCGCATTCTATAGTATTTTTTCACCCTAAAGCTCAGGACATATTTTATTAAATGTTAAACAAACATTTAATTAAATTTTTTGGTGTATTTTTTAAATATTTTTTTTTAAATAATATCTTTTCACTATAAGTATACGTACGTTAAATTATGGATCTCAATATTTTTGATTTTCGCAATGGAGAATTCTCCCATTAGATTAGACAGGGACAAAAGTTCTACCCAAAAAGGATAGAAGACATACATACACTCCCACTTCCACCCAACCAAACAAATGCTGTATTTGTTCTTTGTTGAACAAATACAATATTTACTTGGCCGGGCGAAAAGTGCATTATTAAAGAAATTACTGGCGCCATCTAAATTTTAGTAGAATTATCTTATTCTACAGATTCACATTAGCTATGTTCGTACGTGCCTCTCACTGCTACACTTTCCGGTCAACCAAATAAATACTGTATTTGTTGTATGAAAAACAAATACAGTATTTATTTGGTTGGCTGGAAAGTGTAGCACAAATGAGATAGAGATAGGGTAGACGTCTTTTGTTTCATAATTCTAGTTGTAGAGAGCTCCATTGGGTAATAGTATATTATGCACCTAGTATGCGAACTAAGTATTTCGTGTTTGAGACTGAAGTTTTTTTGCTGAGACGTAGTCGAGGCAAAAAATCAGTCGAGAACACTAAAGACAGTTCGTATACGTGGTGCATATAATATTTTTTCTACTACCTAAAGTTACTAACTCCAAATATGAGTTAAAAATATAGTTTAAAAATTATTTTGACATAGCTGTCAGTTTGACATATAAGTTAAAAAAAGTTAGTAGTTGTCTTAAATTTTTTTCATTGTTGACCGTCGTCAATAATAAATTAGTTTACTGATTTTATTGGTTGCCAATGTAAACAAGCCTTGACAACGGTAGATAATATATAAGCTAGCACTTAATTAGGTAGTAGAAAAAATATTTTTTTTAACTGACAACAGCTATTTAACAGGTATTAATAATACCTGTTATATTATTTTTCTATTTTACGACTCTTATAAGCTCATAATCACACGCACTTTGCGTGTTCTTATAGGCCCATAAGAGGTCTCTACTTTCTTTTTATTTTGGGTTGGCAACAGACAAAAGCCTATCGCTTGACGTTTTCCGTGCAAATATGAACGTCGCTTTAAAGTTTAATTTTATATATGTTTAGGTTATTTTTTACCGTGTTAAAATTGTGGCTTCGTTACTTGCAGTGAAAAGGAGAAGATATGACTATAAAATATATCAAAATAAATTTTTTTCTTAAAATTTTAAACATGGCGAAAACTGTAATGCCAACCCGAAACAAAAATCCCTAAATCGGTCATCAATTTAAATGTAAGTTTTTTTAAATTTTAGAGTAAAATAGAAAAAAAATATAAAGCACCCGTGTCATAACACTAATACTTTAGAAAACTCGCCGCAAGCGGCTGTTTTTCTAAACCTGCATTCATGCGATAAAAACGGGTATTACGAAACTAGTACTTTAATATACTATTATCACAAGAAACGTAATTTAAACAAAATATTGAAAAAACAATGAAATTAATGTCGTAAGATTTTTTCCTCTGGACAGGGGCGTAAAATTAGGGTGTTGCCCGGTCAAACTTTTTGTCGCCACTACTGGTGGTGTAAATTCTTCTGTAATGTGTTTGGTCTTTAAGAGACAGGCTCAGTGCCTATGGCTCATTTATCTAAAATTTGAATTAGTTTGAATGGATAATTGGGGGAGTGAGTCTCTGCTCACTGATGCTGATTTGCATCTGTCATGAATTTTTGGGTGTGACGAGGAAGGTGGGAGGGGGATTTGGGGGGATGGAGTAGGGATTGGTGGTGTAAATTCATTAAGCATTCGTATTTAAATGATATGATGGTTAAAGAGGGCCTTGTTTAGTAGGTACCACCATTGTTCATTCTGTACAACTGTACAAGTTGGTAGCCCTTCGGATACCAACTTAGTATAGTTGGATTATACGCGTAATAACCTTATCGTAAAAAGTCAAACTATACCAAAGCTATTTATTTATTTTGGCACTACCTACGCATTTGGTGTTCAACATATTTTGCAGCTTTAAAAATAAAAGGTCGTTTGGAAAAGTGTGGAAAAGAAATTCTTTATTATTATTAATATTTAAAAGTATAGACAATACTTCCTTGTTTCCCTGTTATGAGTTCAGGGAGGCCAAGACCCCCGAGCCCGTCGAAGTCGGCGCCTATGCCAGGGCATATTTGAGGGGGTAAAGGGGGGGGGGTAATTGCCCCCATAAGACATATCTAAAAATCCAGATGTGCTGATAAAAACCATCTCATAAGAATACATTGTTTTTTTTTGTAAATTCCTAATGAAGTTTCATGTGAATTTTTTCATCAATTAACATGGGAAGCAAGCAATTTCATAAGATTTCAAAATTTTCGTAGAATTTCGTGCGGTTTTTGGAGTTTCCGGATGAAAATTTATGATATTTCGTGATTTTTGATGTGTATTGAAACCGGTTTTCATCAGAAAATTTTTATAGGGAACTCCATAGCAATAATCAATGCCCTTTGGGCGAAAGTATACATATATATTTATATATTTCCTTTTATATAA
This sequence comes from Brachypterus glaber, assembly GCA_958510825.1. Taxonomy (NCBI): domain Eukaryota; kingdom Metazoa; phylum Arthropoda; class Insecta; order Coleoptera; family Kateretidae; genus Brachypterus; species Brachypterus glaber. Next base: position 708,237 of record OY294047.1, read on the forward strand.
AGTATTTCCGACCAATGCGATATACAGGGTGTTCCAAAAACACCGACAAACTTTCAGAGGTGGTAGGGGACATCAAATTCCATATTTTGTGTTTATTAAACATATTTCCGCAAACAAGCCGTTTGGACAGAACAACGAAATATGGTTTTGGGATTTTAGTTTATTTCATCGATAAATTATTAATATTAATTTACAAGACATTAAAAAACTCACTTTTGTAAATAAATTAACCCTTTTCTGCAAATAAGCCGTTTGGGTTTCAAAGCAGTTAAATAATGATAAGAAAAATAATAATAATTTATTTCACAAAAATATGTTCAGCAAACATTAATGTTTTAAATAATATCCAAATACCTAAATTAACTTTTTATTTCAAAATTTTCAAAACTAATGGTAAAAGCTCAGAATTTAATATAATATTAGCAAATATGTAAAATACTACAACAATAAAAAGAAGGGGCTTAGTAGAAATAGAAAAATAAACTGAGTTGTTAAATAACCCACTTTTTTTATCAAAATTAATGGAGAGTCCCTAGCACAATCCTATAGCTTATTTGGGGCTCTCCATGGCTCTGTATCTTGAACACCAAATAAATAAATAAATAAAATAAATAATAAATAAATAAATTATAGTTTACAATTGTTTAAAATATTGCGCGTTATGAGCGAACTTGTAGCTCTTAAAATTCTCTATAAGTTTTATACACTATGCATTTTTATAAGTATTTTGTTACTGTTATAGTGGGCGTTAAAAGTTGTGTTGCGCCCTCTGTAACCGTACCAATTTACCTACGAAAATTTATAATATATGAAACTTGTAGAGAATTTCAAAAGCTACAAGTTTGATCCGATGAATAATTTGGCTGAAAAATGGCGAAAACCAATTTCACCTCGAGCATGGCTATTTTTAAATTAACTTGATTGTTATAAATATAAAAAAAAATAATCCCAACAAAAATTGTTGGAAATTTCCTCCTTAAGAAAATTGGTTACATGCATTTTTATCGTAAGATGCATATTAAGCAACTCACCCCTAAAATTCAAGATAGCGGACACCCCTTACGCAAATCACCCGGTGAAAAACTAACTACTACCCTTTAAAAGTCCAAAATGATCAAAATTTGCGTTACGTAATACTTGAACGTTCCCAAAGGTACCCGTTTCACTTTTTTTTTTTTGATGTCCCCCTGAAAGTTTGTCGATATGTTTTTGGGACACCCTGTACACAATCGAGGGACTTTAAAGCGTCTGCGCCACTTAACACAGTATTATGTTGTCCTATAGGTAAAATGCTGCTATTTGCACCACACTAAACGTGTTGCCTAGCAAAGTCGGTTGAGTGAACTCGTCGGTTAATACATACAGCTATACAGTGAAGTGTGTTTACGTTTTAGGTTATATTTATTTATTTTTGGAATGACCGGCAATAATATACCAGGTTTGACGAAGAGTGAGTGTCTCTGCGAAGATCCAGCTGCAATTAACGGTATGTAAAAAAATTCTTACCCTGGTAGAAACTATTTTCCCTAAATGGACAAAAAGTGGGAAATTCCGAGGTAAAATAAAACTGAAAAATTTTCATAGTTTTTTTGTATATTTCTCGAAGTTTTAAGTGCCCCTTTTTGATTTATTTTTTAAATAGTAAAAAAGTATTTTTTCTGGAAATTATGTTTGATATTTTTTTTTAATAAATTTTGATTAGGGGGAAAAATTTATTTTATTAGTAGCAGTATAACAAATACCAAAATATATCTAATTATCTTCAAACGTACATAACTTTCACATTTTAAATTATATTAATTAATTATTATTTAATTTAAATTAAAAATGACCTCAGAACCTATAAACTGCCGACCGGAATGGGTTCGTTTAAATACTAAAAATAAAGCTGTCACTTAACTAGTGGTACTAGTTAACAACAATTTCAGCGGTATTTTCTTTATAAGTTTAGCCCAATTTTAGGTGTGTTAAAATTCATGGAATATGACGTCATATTTAAATCTAAAAATCGCGCCCTTTTAATCTAAATAATCAGATCTATCTGAGAGAAACCTTACCCAAATTTCAATTATGAGAGATAATATCGAGAGATATATAATATATATCGAGTGCCATCATTATCTTAATATATTAATCACTTTATTTCCGTTATTCATGGGTCGATTTTATTAAAATTCGAATAAAGAAAAAATTAAAAACTGAACCATAAAAATTCAGATATAAAGAAGTCTTGCAGATATATAATACCTGGAACATTCAAATAGTATATTATTTACCAAGTGAGAGAAGTTTAACATTTTTGCCCTGCGTCAAATTGCGGGATGAGCGCGCTAGCGCGAAGCCCGCAAGACGCGGTCTAAAATGTTAAATCTTCATTCACGTGGAAAATATACTATTTTTTTCACCACCAGTAAAATTAATTAGCTATTTATTTATTTATTTTACTAAAGTTTAATGAAAAAGCTTATAAATTTGAAATATCACGCTGGCCGTTCGCGGCCATTAAAAAAACAAATGAATAACTTGAAATTTCTGGCAGAAATTTTCTGGTGATCTGCTAAAAATATTAAGTTAGAAAGTGTTTCCGTGTTAAGTGTAATAAAATATATAAAAATGGAAAGTGAAATACAAAGTGATGATTCTGGTACTCCCCCAGAAATAAGGGGACAGGTGAAAACTCTAGTAATCTATAATCCTTAATATATGGGTTGTATAATCTATGGCTGAATATGATGGACCAATGATTTTCACTTTTCGAAGTGTTTTTTGTAAAATATGTTTTATAGTTACTAATTTAGTTAATATTTTTTAATTTATCATGCAATAAATAAATTTGGTGCCCTAAGACACTTGTAAATAGCAATGTGATTTAATAATTAAGTGAAACGTCAGATGCCAAAACAGCTGAATAAAAATTCATTATTAACCATGGTACAATTTCATTATTTTTAGAACCTCTGATGTCATAGGTAGAGAAATAATATTTCTACCAATAAAAAGAACAGTAATAAAGATGTGGTTTTAGGCTGGTGGTGAAAAAAATATTTTATATGATGTTGTGCTTTTAAAAAGGGGCAATAATAAATTTAATTATTTTTTTTAGGGCTCATCACTTTTTTTTCTAATTAATTTTTAAATTTAAACTCGAATGTATCAAAAATAATAACCTTATTAACCTTTAAGTTTAAAAATTTCATTATCTAGTGATAAAATATGAGATGGCTTAATAAAACAAATAGTTAAGCATCTTATTCGGGAATATTTAACTATTTTATTTAGCTAATTCTTCCTAATTTTTATCACTTTTAAATATCCGCGAAAAAAATCTGTCAGTTGCTAAATCGGTTTAGCCGAAAAAATATGATAACGATAAATCGAGAACGCTATGAGATAAGGACTTTTAATTTAAGAAAAGTTTATTAAGTTCTGTGCTATTGTAATTTTTTTTAGGATGTCGTGTAAAATAACACAGGCCCAAAAAAATAAATAAAACTCAATTACAACCAGACTATATTTTTTTCATGTATTTTTGAGCTCTGAAAACTATTTGGCCGACCTCAAAAGTTTTTCAAAAAACTGTAATAAGTTTATAAAAATATACCAACAGATTACACTAGGCAACAAATCGCAAATTTTGTTGCACTGATCGAAAAGTAAATTTTTCTTACTAATTCGAGGGCGTAGAATCCGAATCTGACATTAGAAAAATTCCAGCACCTAAAATTGTTGAGATATAAGTCCAGGAAATAATTACGTTTTTTTCAAAATCTTTAAAAAATGAGTAGGATTTTAAAAATTTTAGGGTATATTAAAAAAAATACGAGGAATTCAAAAATCCATATGCCAAGGACCTACTGTCACAGTAAGTACGCGAAAAAAAAAGCTTAAAATGAAAGTGCAGAGTTTACTTAATTGCTCATTTGTGGCAAAACTATCAAATTTGTATAAAAAATTTTATAGGACGTAATTTGTAGATTATAAAATTCTCTACAAAAATATTAATACAAATATTTTTTTATTTTGATTAGTTTGTTCGTAAAAAGTAAATAAATGAAAAAGAAATAAAATTAAAGTATACAGTATAAACTTTTTTCCCGAGCCCAAAAAATATATTTTTCTTATCAATTTAAAGGCGCAGAATCCGAATCTGACCTTTAAAAAAATCCAGCACGTCTTATTTTTTAAATTTTAGTACAGGCAATTATGCCAATTTAAAAATAATTTAATAAAACAAAATATTGTGTATTTTTTGTCGTTTTTATTTTTAATGCTTTGGGTCCCTTATGGACCATTTGAAATAAATGAATGATTTTGGTGTCAATCGATTTGTCAGGGAGTGTCATAGGTTATTAAAAAAATTATGTTTTAGAGAATAGTGGTCTTGGTTAAATTAAACAAAACTACGTTTGATATAAATTTTTAGAAACCGGGCGTATATTATATAATAAAAGTAAAATTTATCAGTAAAAGATCCCATTCTAAAATAAAAACACATTTTAACGCACATTGTTCCTATTTCAGATAAGAGGGGTCATACCACTAAAAAAAGTATTTATTATGAATTTTGCTTTAATAAAGCAAAGTAATACCTAGTAAAATCGGATAAAAAAGAGCTTTCGCTCAGTGGTTTGTTTAATTTGTTTAAAAATATGAGCCCACAAAAAAAATCGTTATTAGCTGCAAGGAGTATAATAAATATATGCTCGACAAATATTACGTCAAGATACGTTATTCCCGTAATATATAAAACATATTTTCTAAAAAATAATTAAAGTAGAATAAATATTTATATGTCAGGTGAATTATAATTAATCTAGAAATAAATATAATAAAAGTATAAAAAACGCATTAGTGAGAAATCCCCATACGTGTTTTAAAAAGTTTTGCTTTTCATTCAAAAATAATTTAAAATAACACAGGCCCAAATAAAATAATGTAATTACGTATTCTTTTTGTGCTAAAAATAAATTTAACAGTGAAAACGCTCGCTGATCTTATAACTTTTTCAAAAAACTGCAAAAAAGAATATTGGTTTGGACTTTTTGTTTTAATAAACCTAGGCCTACTACAAAATTAGCGGTGCAGCGTTTTGTTATCGAAGAGGGCTCGAGGTTAGATAACGTTTTAATTACTTAAGCTATTATAAATAAATTTAAAAAATATTCAAAATGCACAATTGTGTTTTAACTAATGTTTTAACATTTGCATATTTGCATAATAATAATAATAATTACCTACTTTTATCTTTAATATTTACCCAAGTTAAAATTCAAAAAAATCATATTATGCAATAAATATATTTTTATTTAAATTTTTTATTTATTTTTTATTTTTCATTTTATGTAGAAAAAAATATATTTTTTTTTGACGTTATCACTAAACTTTTACACCCTCCTTATAATTAAATTTTGTTTTTAAGAATACCTATCATAGAGTTCTTCAAAGAGAAATTTCTGCTCAAGACATCGGAAGCTTTAGACAGATCTAAAAATATTGGGACAATATATTTTTTTACATACACAGAACGTAAAAATTTCGGTACGAAATAGGCGAAAGACAAAAAAAAACATTATTTAAAAAAATTAAACCAAAAAAAAAATTAAAAAAAAAGTTATGGAAAACCAGAAAAAAATTAAATACATTAGGCACAAAAATTAAAGGATATAAAACCTAAATTTTTAGGTGATCTTCAAAAGGCTGTAAAAATAGTAGTAGAGAAATGATAAAAAAAGCGATTTAAGCTTTAAGTCTTTAGTTTTAAGATCCTGATTTTGGACTTTTTATCACTGACCATTTGAAAGGCAAGCAAAAATTTAGAAAAAAAATTTACGGCTGATATTTTTAAAATGACTCAAAAATGGCCATTAATAAAAATATTTTAACTCAAGATCTTAAAACTAAAAAATAAAAGATTCAATTTGCTTTTTTTATCATTTCTCTACGACCATTTCGCCTTTTGATTATTTTTTTTGAAAAATTTAGGATTTTTGTGTGTTAAATGTAGGTATTCTATTGTTTTAGAAGATGAAGATGCCCATATTCTCAAAGAAGACTGGCGCCTACACAAATTCCAATCACCGATAGAACTGAAACATGAGGAAAGCATCCACCACGACCATTTTGAACCGTTGGAGTTCCATGGACACTGGGACCAAGGGGGCGAGGCCACTATGACCAATAATGGCGTTACAGGTAAACAAAAAAATTATTTCGAATTATTTCAATAAACTAATTTTTAGATATGCAAAAAAATGTTTATTTTTTGAAAAACGCCCTTATGATTTTTTTGGTTTTCAAAAGAAGATTTTATTTAAAAAAAATTGTTATTTTTTTTTTTAAATATATATATTTTTTTTGCAAAAAGGAAATAAAAAAATTGTTAAAAAATGTTTTAAAGTTTTTTTTTTGATTCTTTTTTCTAAAAAAAAAATTTTTCAAGTATTTGGGAAAATGCAATATACCATTTACTGTGAATAATATATAATGGAATGCGTAGTATTACATATCTTCACGGCTCGTTATTAATTAATAGCACGCCATTTAAATATACTGCTTCCAGTTTAGATTCCTTGTTATTATTATTATTATTATTTTATTTTATATATTTATTTTTTGAAGAAAATAATAATAAATTATTTCGTTTTTTAGCAACATTACGATTTTTCAACCGGGAACTTCCGGTTTTGATAGGAGGCCCTCTGCACGAGGACCAATACGTATTCGAACAGCTGCACTTCCACTGGAGCGAAAACGACCACAGCGGGTGCGAACATCTTTTCGAAGGACGAGCGTAAGTACCTTTTATTTATTTGCATTTTTATTTTTCAACTAGAAATTACATCGGCTATTAAAGTTTATTTTTTTAAGGTATAGTTATTTTAAATTTTCCGCTAAATACTCCACAAAGTCCGATTTACACTGAAGCATATGGCTTGTTTTGAATGTTAACAAACCAAACCAAAATTTATAGTTTTTGTTTACTTACTTTGTTTTTATGATGTTTTGATGTAAAAAAAGAGAATTGATAAAGCTGTTGCTAAAAACACTTTTGTATTCCTGTAGAAACAAAATTTCCTTATAAAATCGCTTTTATTCCAATAATATAGAGAAATAAACCATTGTTTTGTTCTCGTTAATGGCACGTCAACGTTTTACTGTTGTGTAAATTGGGCCTAGTCATTTCGCTTACGCTACTGCTATGGTAATTTCGAGATTGTTTACAAGCGGGAATGTTTAAAATAACTATACCTTAAAAAAATAAACTTTAGTACTACCAAGAGTGCCGATATATTGAAATCTTCGAGGAAAAGTCAAAATCTTTGACCATTTTTTTTTCACAGTTCTCGACGTTTTAGACTTCGAGTCGAAATTAGTAAAAAAAATTGCGTCCTTCTGTCTGTCTGTCTGCCTGTCTGGGTGTAAACTCACTAACTCAATTTGGTTTGGTTTGGAAAAAAAGTTACGTTAATCGGAATTTTCTTTCAGCTTTTTCCGATTTTTATTTTTAAGTTTAACCCCCCATAACTTTTTTGTTTTTGGGGGGATTACTTTCAAAAACAATAGGGATCTTCCCCTCGTAGAACTTGATTTTTCCTGAAAATTATAAGTCGATCGGATTATTCTTTCTTGAGTTATCGTGTTCACAAAAATCGTGACATCGGACAGACAGACGGACGGACATTAAAAAAAGTTGCTTATTTTTTCATGAAACAAATTTATATCCATGAATTTTTTGTCTAGATGGATTTTTGAAAAATTTTGAAAAGTCAAAACTACCGTACCTATAATATTCTAGCACCTATATTATAATTTTAATACTTAATTTTAGGATAAATTTTAATATTACTTTGTTAAATTTCCTATAAAAAGTAAAAAATTCGGTTTAAATCATACGAATTTTAAAATGTAATCTGAATTCTAATTTTACCCCCTTTAGCCCCCTATAATAGCGGATCTGAAAATCTTTTCGAAGGACGAGCGGGAGTACCTTTTATTTATTGTTTGCTAATTTAGTAATAAATTATCATAAAATTATCTTAAATGTTAGTATACAAATAAATCAGGATGTATTTACGTCAGAAAAAGCCTGCGTTTGTCGGTTTCAGTTAATAATTGGAGAAAATGGAGCTCTCTACAACTAGAATTATGAAACAAAAGACGTCTACCCTATCTCTATCTCATTTGTGCTACACTTTCCAGCCAACCAAATAAATACTGTATTTGTTTTTCATACAACAAATACAGTATTTATTTGGTTGGCCGGAAAGTGTAGCAGTGAGAGGCACGTAGCTAATGTGAATCTGTAGAATAAGATAATTCTACTAAAATTTAGATGGCGCCAGTAATTTCTTTAGTAATGCACTTTTCGCCCGGCCAAGTAAATATTGTATTTGTTCAACAAAGAACAAATACAGCATTTGTTTGGTTGGGTGGAAGTGGGAGTGTATGTATGTCTTCTATCCTTTTTGGGTAGAACTTTTGTCCCTGTCTAATATAATGGGAGAATTCTCCATTGACTATAATTATAAAAGGGGTGCGTTTACTTTTTCGTCAAACATTTTTTATCGGTTTCTTTTTTGGAAATTTAAAGTAACATAAAAAATACAGTTTAAGATTATTATATTATATATGCTATAAATCTTATAACATGACGAGAGTAAGTAAGTACCTTTTGTTTATTGTTTGATTTATAAACAAAGGTTAATTTTTTTATTTTTTTTTTATATTTATGAATTGTTTTCTTAATTATTGATATTATGAAAAGAAATCACTATTTTACGTCAGAAAACTGCATAGTTTGTACCTATTAGTTGTTTGTTTATCAATTATTATTTTTTCTTAAATCATTACCATTAATCGGAATAAATTCAGTTATGACTCATCAACGTTGAAAACAAACACAGAAACATAGGCTTACGGAATAATTTTGCCGAATTATGAGGGAAATTTTTATAAAGGTCACTAAATCGAAACATTTGACGACTAATTTGTTACACACAACAATATTGAATATACATATTAACTATAAATATGTAAATATATCGGTGTTTTTCGAAGAAAATAAAAATTTAAATATTTAAAACCTCGCGTCAACGATAGAATCGACGCGGCGCCTATGCGAGCACTGGAAATTCGCCGATGACTGGTCATTACACTATTTACAGCGCAAGCGCTAGAATAGTATTAGGGAACGTTCAAGTATTACGTAACGCAAATTTTGATCATTTTGAACCCCCACCCCCCTCCTGTAATGCTGTTTCAATACCATTAACCTGGGGTAACACTCCAAAATGACCCCCACCCTCCCATAGGAGCGTTACGTAATACTTGAACGTTCCCTTATACGGAAGATTCGAATTTCCCAAAATTGACAAAAAATTCTTGGATACAAATGAGTTTCACGAAAATATAAGAAAATGTCCGTAAGTCCGTTCGTTTAAAGTCACGAAATTTTCAGGAAAAATCAAGTCCTATGAGGGGAATGAAAAACAAAAAAGTTATTGGGAGTTTAAAAAAAATCTCAGGGCTCTTTTCTGGCCTGTGTAGACATTACTTTTAAAGCGTTTAGCAAATAATTTATTATTTAATTAATAAAATTAGTTTCTTCCTTGATTTTCAGATGAATCATGCTCTCAAGCAAGCTATGACTAATTTTAATTAGCAAACAAAATTAAATTAGCGTCATTATTTTAATCTGATTTCAGTGTCACGCCTAAAAAAAAGTTCATGGATTTTGAAAGCTTTAATTAACCGTAAGCGTTTTATTGATATTTTAAGCTTAAACAAGCCAAAATGCCAAAAAACCAACTGCGAAAATATATAGTTTGACGCACGGATCTGTGGCTACGGGAAATATGTTTGGAATGTCTGTGCAAGTGGGAGGCCCGTTGTAGGCACGCACGCCTTATAACGCTCTTGGCGGAAAGAAGAGAGGGCGAATGATTCCTCCTCCTTTCTTCTTTCATGCGGAGAACTTTTTTTATACACATGCTCCATGTATCTGATAAAAAAAGGCGAAATTCAATACGATATATATGTACAGTGCGGTCCAAAAGTCACCCCCCTCTTAACTTTTGAACGAGTAGAGATATCGACAAATTTAAAATAATAATAATAATAAATTTTAAATTTGTAAATTTGTATAAAAAAGCTGAAACCTGGGCAAATTAAATGCCATTTCTAATTTAAATATGGACAATAGGTATAATAGCAAATTCATAATAAAAATCTATAGATTTACTTGATTTTTCGTTAAATTTCTGACGATAACTAATAATATTGTCAAAACATGGCTCTCGCGTGATCATGACTTTCTTGACGCCTCGAATGTTACTCCCTCTTGAACCTTTTACCCCATGGGGTAAAGGAAATTCGATCTACTTTTTAGTCAAATATAACTAAAGTACGATAATTTTTTTTATAGTTTTTCTATGGAAGCACATGCAGTTCATTACAACAAAAAATATGGAAGTTTTGAAAATGCGGCCCACGAGCATGACGGTCTGGCGGTTGTCGCCTTTTTCATACAAGCCACTGACGACGATGAACATCCCTGTTTTAACAAAATGGCCGAAGCCGTTCAACACATCACAAAAATTAACACCACTACCAGTGTACCATCAGGTAAGAAAGGGTGAAAAAATAATGAAATGGGTTTAAAATATTCAAATTGGAAGTTTTGAAATTTAGGAATAGGAAACAGAAACAATCACAAAAAATAAACTACGAATGCCCATTTTAAAAACCAAAAGTTACTTTTTGAGCTAAAAAATTGTATTTATATTTTACTCGAAAACAATCACACTGAACAACCACTCTCCCGCTTGCTTGCACTCTACTGAGTAAACATTGTCTACAAGTACAGTTTTTTTTTAACTTAATGTATAAATTTCAAGATTTCTGACGTTAAGTGCCTAACGTTAGAAAAAACGTTATTCTAACGTTAGACCCTAACGTTAGGCATCCAACATTCAAACCACATTCATCTAATGTTATTTTCCGCAACGTTAACATGTTACTTAAATTTAACATTTCCAAAAATTCAGTTTTTCAAATCTTTGACAGTTACAAATTTTGAAATTACATCGGCACTTAGAGCTACTAAGAGTGCCGATGTATTGAAATCTTCGCCGAAAAGTCAAAATCTTTGACCACGTTTTTTCACATTTTTCGACGTTTTAGACCATTCTGAGTCGAAATCAGTAAAAAAATTTTTGCGTCCGTCCGTCTGTCTTTCTGGGTGTAAACTCTCTAACTCCATTTCTACATGATATATCGACTTGCGGTTTTTGCATATTGTTTCTTATCGTATTCCGAAGAGCTGATTAGATTTTGGGGGTAAACGATTGGGGATGAGGGGGTAAAAATAGGGTAAAACTCCTATTTTTAGCGTTTTTTGTTTATAATTAAGGCAATTATTATTGTATTTGGTTAATTTAGCACTTATATAAAAGATAATTTTAAATTGGGCAAAAAATGTTATAAACAACGTTTTCCTAAAACACATTGTTTTCGAGATATTGGCGTTTAAAGCAGTAAAAGGTTTTTTTTTAGCATATCTCACATATTTATAACCCGATTTCAAAAAATTATATTTTAAATAAAAGCTCTTTTTAAGCCCTATAAAAAATGTTATATACAGTTTTTTGCTAGAATATAATGTTTTAGGTACAGAATTTAAAATCAAACAAAACAACTAGTTTGAAATTTGCAAACCGGATGGCTCTAGTGCAACGTTTCATCTAGTTATATTTTAAAGCTGACAATTTTAATTTTTTTTAAGATTGTTTAACATGGATCAAAGATGAAGCACAATGTAAAGGATACTATACATACCAAGGCTCATTGACAACAGAACCGTATTTTGAAAGTGTTACTTGGATTTTATACCCCACACCAATCCATGTTTCTCGAGAGCAGGTAAAGTATATTCTTTAATTTCGAAAAAAAAATACATTTGTAATAATTCGTACCTGTCTGCATTGCGAGCATATTAATCAGAGCAAAATCAAAAAAATTAATCAATTTTGTACCACCCTAGTAGTGATTTTCTTTTTCGAATTTTTGTTATCATTGGCATTTGAACTTAAAAGTGTTTAAAATAGTTATAAGCAAAATGTTTTTTTATTCTACGTTTCACTAGAGTGGTCCAAATTCTTGGGAACAGCACAAACTGTTAAGTTTTTAATAAGTTGGGTTTGTCAAAAAGTTAATAAAATATCGACCACCCTAGTGACGATTTTTTTTAAATGTTGGCTATAGTATTTAAAATCAAAACTTTCTAAAATGGTTGTAAACTAAATTTTAGAATGGGTCTTTTTTGAAGCATTAAGGTGGTCCAAAATTACTCAAAAGACACAAAAAAAAATATAAAAATATTAAATAATAAAAAAAACATAGACGGCTTCGTCCGCAATAGTATATTATGCACCTAGTATGCGAAGCATCGAACTAATAACTCTTCTCTCTAGAATACGCATACCGTTAATATAAAGTATCGCCAACATCTCGGTTTGTTTGTAAACAAATAGTAGGTATATTCAGGCCTGAACAATAACAATTACCAGTAACTGTTATTGTTGTCTCTGTTAGAACAAAGCTGTGCGAATAAGACAGACAAATGTATATGTTGGCTACGTTTTTGTCAGTTTTACAAATGAAATGCCTATCCTAGAGAAAAGAGTTATTAGTTCGTTGATGCGAAAAAGTCTTTAGTGTTCGAGACTGAAGTTTTTTTGCTGAGACGGAGTCGAGGCAAAAACTCGGTCGAAAACACTTAAGAGTTTGCATACGTGGTGCATATACTACTTTTTCTACTACCTAAAGCTAGTTATTCCAAATATCAGTTAAAAATTAAGTTTAAAAATTATTTTGACATAGCTGTCAGTTTGACAAATAAGTTGAAAAAAGTTAGTAGTCTCATAAAAATTTTCATTATTGACCGTCGTCAATAAACAATCCTTAACAACGGTCAATAATAAATGAGTTCACTGATTTTATTGGTTGCCAAGGTAAACAAGCCTTGACAACGGTAGATAAGCTGGCTTAATTGGGTAGTGGAAAAAGTTGTTTCTTGCGACATAAGTTATAACTTGAGTTTTTAAATTTATATATTTTTAGGTTAATATGTTTAGAAGCATGAACGCGACTGTCTGCGAGAAACACAACATCCTAAACAACACGAGACCAATTCAAACCCCACCGCCTCACAAAAAGATGGACATTATTTACGCCAGATCACACAGAAAAAGTGAATGTTCCTCGGAATGTCCTTAATCACAATTTGAAATATCTGTATATAAATATATATTTAAAATATATAGTAGGGTATAGTAGAGCCCGTCCTGCACGTGCGAGGATATTTTTTTGAAATTCAAGATGACGGCATTTTGCCGTCAAACATTATTAAATTGAAATAACATAATATTTTATTTCATAAATAACCATATTATGGTTGGTTTTTTATGGTTTTTGCCAAAACTATAAAAAATTATATAGTTAAAGAAATTAAAACACTTATTTTTATACTTAACTGGCTGGCCTTTTTAAACTAAAAGTAAGTGAGAACTAGAGTAGACAAAAATATAGGTACACTATATAATTATTAATTTTTAATATACACTATTAATAGTAATAATATTAATCTTTACAATATGTTTAATACGTTTAAGTTTATAATATAAATTTATACTAATAAAAAGATTAATTACCTATATAAATTATGATCGAATTATGATATAATAAATATAAGTATATTTTGGCGTATTTACGAAATAATAAATTATTTATAATTTGTTTTATTTTTAGGGGCTATTATTAAATACCTACATAACGCAAAATTTTGACCCTCTCCCCCGCGTAATGCTTCGTATTTCAGCTGACATTTACCCTCCCCCATAAATACGTAAAGCTAGAAGCCAAAAGTCCCCTCTAAAACAATGGATAACAAAACAAACCGATATTATTCCTTTAAAAATAAAGCATTACGTAATACTACATCAGTTCAACGCTAAGCACTACCCCCTTCCTCTAAATTAGGGATCCCTAATTTAGAGGTCGATCGATCGACCGATACCGATATGATATCGGCAAAAAATTGTTATATCGGTTATCGTCCGATATGAAAGTCCATATCGGCAATTAATAAGTAATACAATATATGTATAATATAATTATATTATATTAATATATCATACGTATTATTTACTACTTGTGGGGTCCAAAACTCACCCCCACTCTTAACTTTTGAACGAGTTTTGATAAACGCTGGTTTAAAATACGAGGTAAAGCCAATTTGAGCTGTAAAGTCTAAGCATGTTACTTGGGTACATATACAGATAAGGGAACGTTCAAGTATTACGTAACGCAAATTTTGGTCATTTGGACCAAAAGTTCAAACGTTCACAACGTTACTTTTCTACCAGGGGCGGCAACGTGTAGGAAAGATTAACAGCGTGTTAATGCATTGACTGTCAACGTATCATACATATTTAACACGTGTGTTAAAATTCACCCATCTACCGTTGACATGCCACTGAGCTTTTTAAAAAGCTTCTTTTTTGTCATAGACATTAATGCATTACGAACACAAAATTGTGGTTATGGTTATAACTTCGATAACTTTAAGTGGAAAAAAATTACATTTCCTTTATTGATACTGCTATGAATAAGTAAAGCATAATCTAAAACTACAACTTACCCTTTTAACAGATAACAGAGCACACACATTTAAACACAAAATACGTTAAAACTTTCTTATCTCCACTGAACAGGAATGACACATATGCAACTTATAATACACTAGAGTGTATAATTGGTTGCATAGTTAACAGACATACATTTTGAAAACCACTGTTCTGCAGTGTCTACAATAACGCGAAACTTCGGCGCCGTTAATTATACAATGTTTACGATATTTTACCGTTATTGGGCAATTTAATATTACTTAACTGCAATAGAACGCTAAAATTTTATAGTATTTAAGTGTTCTTGGACGAAAAATTGTATATAAATAGTAAATGTTTGTCACACGTTTTTAAGGTCGTTACCGGCAACAAGGCAAAACAACGTTGCCGTCTCCGGAGTCTCAGACATATGATTTCATGTCATAGAACATCTATGATTTGAAGCGGTAAGATGCAGCTCCTTTACTTCGTTTTTACTTGAAATTGTAGTTGTTTTTATTAATTACGACATGGAACAAAAGGCACCGACAAATTCACGTCTTTTTTCAATTTCCACTGTAGAAAACAAGGACGAATTGGAAGAGGTAAACAGTCTTATTTGTTGTTTGGTGTATATTTAGTCAGCCATTGTACATTTTGACCTGCATATTTTTATTTACACTTGGTCAAATGTGAGTCTAAATTTAAATTTTCTTTGCAGAAATTGGAACGTAGTTATCAGTTTTTACAAGGAATAATATCTGGATTAAGTGATAAGGACGCACACGAAGCCCTAAACAAAGCAGTTCTTAAAGATAAAGGTTATGAAGATGTGTCATTTGGTCTTTTAGTTAGTATTTTGAGTGAACCACCAAACGCCTCGAAAAGCTACAGAGATTTAACTCTAATAACAAGAGATGGATTTGGTTTGATACTTACAAACTTGACGAACTTGGTTTTAGAGAGGTATTTAAGGTTTAACGATGTGGTGAAGTCTCAGATAATCTGGCTTCTTCGGGAGATGATCAAAAATGATGTTAACAATGTGGACAATTTAGTGTGGAACTTAATGCGGTACGCGGCCGGTGGTGATATATCTACAAAAAATATTTTTCTTGTTGACTCTTTATTAGATGTTTTTATTGACTACAAAAACTGGTTAATAAATTATCCGTTTTTAGTTGCTTCGGTAGTGTATACATATTTGAGGTTAATTGAAGACCATTATGCACCTCATTTGTTTAGTTTAAGGAACAAGGAAGTAGCTTTTATCATAAGTATATTGCGGGATCATTTTACAGAATGTCTAGTTATCGGCAGAGACTTAGTGAGACTTTTACAAAACGTAGCAAAGATTCCCGAGTTCGAGACGTTATGGAAAGACATGTTAACATCACCCAAAACTTTATGTACTACTTTTACAGGGGTTCTTCAGTTATTACAAAACAGAACATCGAGAAGGTTTTTACAATCTCGGTTGACACCAGAAATGGAGAAAAAACTAGTTTTCCTCACTTCACAAGTCAGATTTGGGAACCACAAAAGGTACCAAGATTGGTTTCAGAGGCAGTATTTAGCCACCCCCGAATCGCAAAGTCTTCGCTGTGATATTATTAGATTTATCGTAGGAGTGATACATCCCACAAACGAACTACTGTGCTCAGATATAATACCAAGGTGGGCAGTTATAGGATGGTTACTAACTACTTGTACGTCCAGTGTAGCAGTTTCTAATGCAAAATTAGCACTTTTTTATGACTGGCTATTCTTTGATACTGATAAAGACAATATAATGAACATAGAACCTGCGATTTTAGTAATGCACCACTCTATGCGATCACATCCCGCAGTTTCTGCGACGTTACTGGATTTCTTGTGTAGAATAATATCAAATTTTTATCCTCCGTTAAGTGAAAAAGTGAAATCTGGAATTTTTTGTTCGCTAAGACAAATTTTAGACAAACGCGTATTACCTTCCTTGTTACCTCTTTTCGATAACACGAAATTAGATAGAGAATTAAGAAATATGGTCCGAGAAACGTTTAAGGAATTTTGTACTCTTACGCCTTCCGAATCGTCAAAATTTGACGATTTTCCTAATCTGGACGTCGCTAAATATGACGATGCAAACGAGCTTGATAGTCCTCTAAATAATCACATATTAGAGCCCCACGAAGCAAGGTTTAGTGATGAAGAGGAAGAGCCTGTTTTAACAATAAACTCTTTGTATGAAGAAGACATGGAAGATGATGACATTCCTTTATCGAAGGTACGATTAAAAGAAAAAGGGGACAAATTAGATGATTCTATAGACGGACCAATAGGTGATTACTTATATAAAATGTTGCAAGAAAACGAATTAGATCAAAGATGCTATCTGATGAAATTATTCATCGAAGAAATTAAACAGTGTGACCAAGACGATATCGACATGACAAGTGTGGCAAACAGCCTTTGTAAATGTATTCAAAATGATTTTAAAGATGAAATTTTTCCCAAAGACCTGACGGAAGAAAATTTTGTAAATAGTATTAATTCGCCTTTATTTTTATTGTTTAAAACATTGTACGGTTTAACTTCGAAAGATGAAACCAGCAAAAGCAATTTGCTGAGACTTACCGCTGAGTTATATCAGTTTTTTCCGAGGATAGGATATCTTGTATTGTACTATTTGAAAGTGCAAGTTCGAACGGAGAATAAAAAAGAAGACCAAACGTTCGCTAGTGCTCTGAAAATAAGCATTTACAAAGATTTTTGCAGTGAAATCGAGAAAAAAGTAGAGGTTTCTTTGTTTGACGATTTAACTGCCTGTCACATTTGCGACACAAAATTGATGATGTGGATCGTTCCAGATTTATACAGAGACTTTAAAAGTCAAACGTTAAACAACCCCCAAATTTTAAGAGTAATAATTTCAGCGATAGATAGTAAGCAATTGCAAACTCTAGTTGGTAAAGTTTTACAAGGACATCTGGTTATGTTTAAACCTGAAAATATTACAGCTCTTTTGAAAATTAGTCTTATGTGGGAAAGTATAGAGCAGCTTTTTTTCTGGCAATTGGTCAACGCGCACGATATATCTATAGATGTTTTGTTGCCTTTGGTTAAAGAACTGGACTACGAACAGAACGCAGAGGCTCTTACGGCGATAACTCTAATGTTGAAGCAGGAAAAACCGAATTCGGACTACATTAAGTATTTATTTTCTAGAGACATTTGTGATAATGGAGATCTTTTTGTTTTTACCATTATTAAGTATTGGTGTGATGAGTATATAGATAAAGTCGCCGAATTAATCTCTTCCCTATTAAGTACAAGGTAAGAATAATAATAATAATATTAATCATAGTAATACCCCTGGTAATACCCTATAAAAAAAATTCGGTTCGAAAATAAATTGGTATCCCATGAACTTTTATCACATTTGGTATATCTGGAAATCCAGATATGCTGACGAAAACCATAATGTTTCTCATGGAAATAAATAGTTTTTTAAATTTGTAAATTCGTGATGAAATTACATGGGCTCCCTGTAAAAAAAGTTCCATCAAATCTTACGCAAACTACTAAACTCAAATTCAGGACACTGTCAAAAATAGAGACAACTACCTTGCATATCGCCTTGTAAATTCCGTAACATCGTATCTGAAAAATGACAGCTATAACAAATTATCCTTTTTAAACAGTTAATAAGGTATTTATTTAGAACTTTATTAATTACATATAAACAAAAATAAGCTCTTATTCATATAAATTAGTAAATTATTAAATTACTACCCTACTAATGGAGCTCTCTACAACTAGAATTATGAAACAAAAGACGTCTACCCTATCTCTATCTCATTTGTGCTACACTTTCCAGCCAACCAAATAAATACTGTATTTGTTTGTCATACAACAAATACAGTATTTATTTGGTTGGCCAGAAAGTGTAGCAGTGAGCGGCACGAACGAACATAGCTAATGTGAATCTGTAGAATAAGATAATTCTACTAAAATTTAGATGGCGCCAGTAAGTTCTTTAATAAAAATAATATAGTTACACTTTTCGCCCGGCCAAGTAAATATTGTATTTGTTCAACAAAGAACAAATACAGAATTTGTTTGGTTGGGTGGAAGTGGGAGTGTATGTCTTCTATCCTTTTTGGGTAGAACTTTTGTCTAATCTAACGGGAGAAATGTCCCTTCCATAAAAAAGACTAATTTCTAGTCTCTGGCTTCCCATTTTTCAGATACGATGTTTCGGAAATTACAAGGCGATACTAATCTGTGATTAGATTGGATGAAATGCTGTAAAATACCGTTAATATTACATAAACGATGTTTATTAAACGCTAATGAAAAAAAAAATACTTATTTCAATCATTGCAATGCACAATGCATTGTGATGGTTTTATGCATTTATTTTACAATTTCTACAATTGTATATTTTATATCCGTATTGGAGACAACTCTGCCAAAATATTATAAAAGAAACTAGATGAAACGTTGAAAGCACCCTGTCAAAACATCGGCACTATTGTACACTAGAGCCATCTAGTTTGCAAATTTCAAACTAGGTGTTTTGTTTGATTTTAAATTATGTATCTTTAAAACATTATATTCTAGCAAAAAACTGTATATAACATTTTTTGTAGAGCTTAAAAAGAGCTTTTATTTAAAATACAATTTTTTGAAATCGGGTTATAAATATGTGAGATATGCTAAAAAAACCTTTTACTGCTTTAAACACCAATATCTCGAAAACAATGCGTTTTAGGAAAACGTTGTTTTTTGACCAATTTAAAATTATCTTTTATATAAGTGCTAAATTAACCAAATACAATAATAATTGCCTTAATTATAAACAAAAAACGCTAAAAATAGGAGTTTTACCCTATATTTACCCCCTTACCCCCAATCTTTTACCCCCAAAATCTAATCAGTTTTTCGGAATACGATAAGAAACAATATGCAAAAAACCGCAAGTCGATATCTCATGTAGAAATGGAGTTAGAGAGTTTACACCCAGACAGACAGACGGACGCAAAACATTTTTTTACTGATTTCGACTCAGAATGGTCTAAAACGTCGAGAAATGTGAAAAAACGTGGTCAAAGATTTTGACTTTTCGGCGAAGATTTCAATACATCGGCACTCTTAGTAGCACTAAGTGCCGATGTAACAAACCGTGAAGATATGTATTACATTATAATATAATGTATATTATACTATTTACAGTACATTTTCCCAATTACTTTATTTTTTTTTAATACCTATAATAAGATTTTTTTTTAATTTTTAATATTTTAAAAAAAATTATTTTTTGAAAAACGAAAAATAAAAGAAAATTAACATTTTTTTTTTCAAAAAATTATCTTTTTTTTCAAAAAAAATATATATATATATTTCTTTTTAACAACATTCCCAAACCATTTTTTTATTTTTTTTAAGGTATCCCTCAACATCCCCAAACAAAAGAAAAAGACCCGGTACCAAACCCACAAACGGTACCACCCACCCCTCAGCCGACCAGGTTCTAGGCCATCTTGACCAACTCCGGATAATCTGCGAAAAACACGATTGCATGGCCATTTACACCCTCGATTCAATGCAGAGGGCGCTGTACATCGCACAAAACAACTGTTCGGAGAGCCAGAAACAACACTTTAGCGAGTTATTCGCGCTGATGGAAGAAGAAGAAGAAATTAGTTCGACGAAGTGTAGATCGCAAGGAAGGGGACGAAAACCGGCGATAAAAATCAACAAGAAACCCATAAAGGACTTGACAGATTCTTCGGATAATAGTAGTGAAGTAAGTAAACTCGGCGCAGAATCTGTCTGGGTTGATGCTCATTTGTTTCTTGTTGTGTGGTTGGTTAGACCTTGTTTTTTTATTGTTTTAAAATTTTCATTCTGATCCATCTGGAACATCCTGGAACATCCTGAAAATATGAGGGTCCCAATGGGACCCCTAAAATCGCGAAATTACGCAAAAATCATAAAAAATCGTTGAAAATGGGCTGTACTTTTTGTATCAGTGGAAAATTTAAAGGCCTTGAAATCTTAATTTTTTCCTTTTAAGTGTACAAAATTATATGCCAAATTTCAAAACGATCAAACGATCAGGTGCCGAAAATCCGCCAAAGTTAGGGGCAACACTAAATTTGACGAATTTCCACCTTAAATGTGAGAAACGCTAAAAAAGCATTTAAAAAATATGTTAATCTGGACTTAACTTAATTTTATTTAAGCTTAGCTTAGCTCATTTTGTTTTTTGTTACATTATTTTATATAATTAATATACATTAATTGCCACCATAATAAAAAAAATGGGTCCACCCTACGAAAACTAATAATTATACACTGATGTATTTTAATTGAAATTTAATACATTAACATCAAAATGTGTTTATATTTCAATTTCGTTTATCGCGTGTCAGTTTTGTATATAAATTTTGTTATTAATATACAATTAATAGTAGGTAGATATGAGGGGTTCAGAGCAGAAGTGGATCAAGTCCTTAGAGGTCCATATATTACGTAACGCGCCTAGGGGGGGTCAGAGAAATTGTTACAGTTTATGACAGGGGGGAGGGAGGGGGTCTAGGTAAACGTTACGTAACGGAATTTAGTAAATTTAATGTTTATTTCCTAAGCTTGGAAGATGTATTTTTATTTCAACATAAATTACTATTTAGTGGCCCATAATTCCCTTTTTCACACAAAAATTGACGAAACTATACATATTTAAATAATATTGTAATCAGTAAAAAAACTGTTGACATTGATATTAAAAAAAATCTTACGGCCCTGTTCTTGCGTGATCTTGCCGATGAATCATCGGCGATGATACATTTTCGCGCGGAGTGTGTACTCACAGAACACCAATGTGTGTACTATTTTGTGTACCTGTGCATAAACAATATACGTGTTATATGTGACACTCAGTGTAAAAAGAGGTACCTAGTATTTTTTCCCTGTGTGATATTGATTATGAATATTTTTTTAAAGTTTGAGTGATTTTTTCGTGTAAATTTTTTTTAAGGTTATGTTATATTATATTTTAGGTTAATGTTTGTTTTGTCGAGAAAAACGAATCAATAGTGATAATACAGTTAAATTTATTGCGAAACAAAAATTTTATATTGTTACGCGTTACACAGGGGGGGGGGGTGTTGGTAAATGTGACAGTTTGTTACACAGGGGGGAGGGGGGGTCAATTTTTTTGAAAAATTGCGTTACGTAATATATGGACAGCCCCTTATGGACTTGATCCATTTTAACTCCAAACAATTTGTTTCAGACGTAAAATGGATCGTCCATAAGGACTGCTCTGAACCTCTCATAAATACATAGAGATAAAAGATGCAGCTGAAGTTCGCAACGTTTTTTTGAAACGAAAATTCAAATAGTATATTAAAGTACTAGTTTCATAACATACGTTTTTAGCGCACGAGTACAAGTTTAGTCCAAACGTTTCAAACTTTAGATTCATGATAAAAGTAGGTATATGTTATACAAAAAAGATAATTTTAATAAAAATTACAGCATTTTTTGCTTTAACTTACAGAAATTTATTTCTGCACTATTAAATAATTGAATATAATAACATAATATCGAATATTAAATAAAAATAATTTTTAGTATTAAGAAATAATCCGATTTAATCAACATTACCTCAACAAATTCATTTTTATTCAATGACACCTAAAAGCCCCACTTTTTGCTTTTCAGTTGTTTTTTCAATTTTTTTTTTGAATTAATTAAAAAAGTTAGATTTTTTTACTACTGCGAAAAGTAAAATTGTCGACGTTGATTGGTTGAATAATTATGAAACTGATGAAATTTAAACAGAAACTTTTTGTAAAAAATACAATTTTTTTAAGATATAATATATATTATATTATAACCGAATAAAAAATAATGTGTGATTTAGGGACAAGCACTGATTTAAGGGCAATTACAGTTGCTAACCTTGCTCTCCGAGATCGGTTGGCAATCTTCGTAATCGCCCTAAAAACAGTATTTCTTGATCTAAATAACTATTAATTTTTAAGAAATGTCAATAGTATATTAAAGTACTAGTTTCATAACATACGGTTTTAGCGCACGAGTACAAGTTTAGAAAACGAGCCGCTTGTGGCGAGTTTTCTAAAGTACTAGTGCGCTAAAAACGTGATATGAAACGAGTACTTTATACAATTTTTTCTATTTTGCTCTAAAATTTAAAAAAACTTACATTTAAATTGATTGAGTGATTTAGGGATTTTTGTTTTGGATTGGCATTACAGTTTACACCATGTTTAAAATTCTAAGAACATATGATATTTTGATATATTTTATATTCATCTCTTCTCTTTTTTACTGCAATTAACCAAGCCACAATTTTAACATGGTAAAAATAACCTAAACACAACATTTTGTAGAAAATTCAACTTTAAAGCGACATTGACATTTGTACGGAAAACGTCAAGCGATAGGACAGGTCTGTTGCCAACCCAAAAGAACAAAAAGTACAGACCTCTTATGGGCCTATAAGAACACGCAAAATGCTTGTGATTATGAGCTTATAAGAGTCGCAAAATAGAAAAAACATATTATGATTAATACGATTTATTATTACAGTGTAATATTTTTAAGACATTATTGATTGTAAATATTTTGTACATTTATATATTTTTTTGTTCCAGGAAGAAGAAATCGTAAAACCAAAGCAAGCAAAGAAAAGAAAAAAGGTGATGTCGGACAGCGATTGACGGAAAACAAAAACCTGTTTAGATGGAAAATCGTTGTTGTATGCAGTTTTAAGAAAAAGGGCCTTTGGATGAGCATCTTCTAAAAATAATGTATAGAAATTAAACCTGCGATTGCAAAAACGTAAAAAAAACAGACACCGTGTTTAAAAACGCCTTCATATCAATTTAAGGACACCACCAGAAACTCGGGGCTATTCATAAGTGACGACACGCTTATTTTGTATATTTTTACCCCCCTATTTGCCTTGGCATAAGACTGCCCCTAGCGCATAAGTACTTGCGTCACGCTGGGACCGAGGACGCCCCCTGTATGCCCCCCTCGTACTAATTACTCGCGTTTATAGTATCTCTCCCCCACCCCTACACGTGTGACGTCATTTATGTATGGCCTTTAACCAGAATATCAAATTTATTTGAATTAATTGTTTAAAAGTTACATACAATATAATGTACAGTTAATAAAGATCATTTTCTAAAAGAATAATTTCAAGCTATAGTTTTATCTGCAAATATTGGACATAATAAAACAAAAATAAGCTGAAAATGGTACGGTTCCACCTGGTGGTGGGGCTATAATTTTTTAAACATTTTTATCATTATTCTCTGGGTATTTTAAAGCAAACTACATGAAACGTTGCAAGCACGCTGTCAAAACATCGGCACTATTGTACACTAGAGCCATCTAGTTTGCAAATTTCAAACTAGGTGTTTTGTTTGATTTTAAATTCTGTATCTTTAAAACATTATATTCTAACAAAAAAATGTATATAAAAATTTTAATATGGCTTAAAAAGAGCTTTTATTAAAAATATAATTTTTGAAATCGAGTTATAAATATGTGAGATTTGCTAAAAAAACCTTTTACTGCTTTAAACGCCAATATCTCGAAAACAATGCGTTTTAGGAAAACGTTGTTTATAACATTTTTTGACCAATTTAAAATTATCTTTTATATAAGTGCTAAAATAACCAAATACAATAATAATTGTCTTAATTATAAACAAAAAACGCTAAAAATAGGAGTTTTACCCTATTTTTACCCCTTACCCTCAATGGTTTACCCCCAAAATCTAATCAGCTCTTCGGAATACGATAAGAAACAATATGCAAAAAACCGCAAATCGATATCTCATGTAGAAATGGAGTTATCGAGTTTACACCCAGAAAGACAGACGGACGCAATTTTTTTTTTTACTGATTTCGATTCAGAATGGTCTAAAACGTCGAGAAATGTGAAAAAAACGTGGTCAAAGATTTTGACTTTTCGGCGAAGATTTCAATACA
This sequence comes from Brachypterus glaber, assembly GCA_958510825.1. Classification (NCBI taxonomy): domain Eukaryota; kingdom Metazoa; phylum Arthropoda; class Insecta; order Coleoptera; family Kateretidae; genus Brachypterus; species Brachypterus glaber. Next base: position 732,922 of record OY294047.1, read on the forward strand.
TCGGCACTCTTAGTAGCACTAAGTGCCGATGTAAAAATACCACAAAATAATTAAGTTCAAGTTTTTGGGTCAAATACCCCATGATGCGACGGATGAACGGATATCAAAAAATCGTTTTTTTCGGAATGTATAGTCCTTAAAACGGATAAATACATTAAAATCTGAATACTTTTTTTTTCGTTTCAATACTTATCCGAGGTCGCTCAAAAGTAAAAAACTTTTTATTTTTTTTTTTTGTGAATTTTTTAGATAAAATATGGGTGTTATGGATATACGCGTTTCAACAACAGAAAGTTTTTCTGTTTTCTAAGAAAAGAGATGGGAATTTTATTTTTCGTTTAATAACAATCACAAAATTCATCTAAATTATTTGAAAAAATGTACGTTTTTCTCAAAAGACTGTTTTCAAAACAAAAATAAATATTTCCTACATCAGAATAAATATTAACTTGTTTATTTACAGAAGAAATAAATATTGGTTTGCTTTAGAAGAAAATAAATACAAGTTTATTTTTAGAAACAACATACATATTATTACAGTCTTGTATAATTCGATTTTTTTATCAAGATATATTTTTAAAACTCGCACAGTAAATGTCTCAACGAAATGTAAGGCCTTGATGTTTCTTTTTTAAAAAGTTTATATGTCAAAAATTACATATAGGAGCTCTAGATTATGGATTTTTGTGGATTTTTTCAAATTTTAAAAATATATTTTTGTTACAAAATAGAGCTATATAATTTTTATGAATTAATTTGTATTGAATTTCATACAGATCATCCATTCGTTTTGTATACACTCCGAAGTAGAATTTGTATTTTCTTGTAGCCGTGGCGGCCTACTCGGATAAAATCGGTATCAATCGTTTCGCTTTTAGTGCGCCAGTCGCCACTAATATATTTAAGGGGTCTTTCTACCTTCTAAATTATAAATATAATCTTTTTTTAAACATTCTTTTATATGGAAAGAAAAAAGATATCATTGTGAAATTTTGTAGGTATGTTTATTTATATTCAAAGAATACGAAAAAAAAATATTTAGATTTTTAAAGTGCCATTTTCTGGCTGTAATTTTTTTTTTTTTGAAAAAAACAAAAAACGGTGGTTGCCATGATTCCGGCCGTTTGGATCGACTAAAAAAACAAAAAGGGATATTATTCAGTATTGAAATCGCTATAGCCCGAACTAGAAGAAAACATTTTGTCCAAAAAATAACAAAATGGCGGACGGTTTTCAAACATTTTTAAACAAAAACGTACGCCATTTTGTCTTGTTTTTGGCCAAATTTTTTCGTCTAGTTCGGGCTATAGCGACTTCAATACCGAATAATATGCCGTTTTGTTTTTTTATTCGATCCAAACAGCAGGAATCATGGCGACCGCCGTTTTTTCATGTTTAAAAAAAAATTATGGCCAGAAAATGGCAAAATTTCATAATGATATATTTTTCTTTCTATATAAAAAAAAGATTATTTTTATAATTTCTAAGGCAAAAAGATCCCTTAAGTAAAATATATTCAAGGGATTCGAATTCTTATTCCAAGTGTATACAAAACAGATTAATGATCTGTATAGCTTCGCCATATTAAACTGTAGGTACTTAATTGTTTTTATTTATTGCATTATTCTTCTTCTTCTTCGTCATTTTCTAAGTGTTCGCTTTCTTTTTTATTGTCCTCTTTGTCTCCATAATCAGAATATGCTAGAGAAAAAAAAAAGAATTTATTTTGTGTGAGATAAAATGTTAAAAGTTTCGTGTAAAATCGCTTAAAATTGTCTTTAATTTTTGTATAAGTGAAAAATTTAGGGGTTTTAAGGGTTTGAAATCTTAAGCATACATACCAGATTTTAAAATGATCAAAAGATTCTAACCCGTGCCGAAAATCCGCCAAAGTGGCACTTAACACTAAAATTTACGAATTTCTACCATAGATTTTAAAATGTATCAAACCGGACTGAATTCATTTTTAGTTAATAATTATTTATAATATTAAAATGATTTTACTAAAAAAAAACGAGCTAGACTTTTCAAAGTGGTTATTTAGAAGCTCTTATTTGGCGCTTAGATCGTTTTGTTTTAGTTAAATCATTTTAATTTTATAAATAAATATTATAATGCATTAAATATAAATACATTCAGTCGATCTGATACATTTTAAAATGTTTGTTTACCATTTGACTCACATTTATGGTAAATTTTAGTCATAGGGGCAACTTTGACGGATTTTCTGCACGGGTTAGAATCTTTTGATCATATTAAAATTTGGCATATAATTTTGTATGCTCAAAAGGATAAAAATAAGATTTCAAGCCCTTTAAATTTTTCTCATGTACAAAAATTACAGAAAATTTTCAACGATTTTTTAAGATTTATGGTTAATTTTACGAATTTTAGGGACCCAATAGGACCCTTAGAGAAGTTTGATCACTCATATTTTCAGAATTTTCTAGTTACACTTAAATGAAAATTTTGAGAAGGTCCACCCTTTCAGGCAATATTTTTATTATTATAATTCTTGCAGCTTTACAGCAAAAGTATTATACGTTTACTTTGGATCCCGAAAAAAGAAATTTTTAGTCGTAAAAATGCTTTTTATAAACAACTTTTTAAACTGTCCATCTGCCCCGCCGTCCATCTGCCTGTTTGTCCGTCGGTCTGTTGTTTCAGGAGGGTTGTAGTTCCTTTAGGGTTCATTTTTCATATTTTTGGACCTAGAATCATCCCTTAAAATTTGGTACCCTATTTTTGTATCACCCTATATACCTAACGGCTTGTTTTTTTTTTAATTATATTTTTTAGGATATTCTAAACATTGATTTATCGAAAATTAGAGAAAAAAAATAAAAAAAAATCATAAAAAATGCTAAAAAACTTACCGTCGTGTTCTTTATGAGCTTCATTATTTTCTAACTCAATATTTGCCTTACTATCCTGCCCATATTCACTCTGCTTTTCAAATCCATACTTGTTTCCGTCTTTTTTGTGAAAACTGTCGAAATGTTTGTATCCGCCCGCGTGTTTGTCGTTTGACTTTTTGGTGTACCCGTGGGTGTCGTCGTCGTCGGCTTTGTCGTCTCCGTAGGTGTGTAAGAAGGCATTTACAGTATCTGGTACAAAAATTTAAAAATTAATTTACAAACAAAAAAAAAACAATATTAAAAAATAAAAAAAAATAAAAGGTATACCAAAAAATTAATGTGTTGCCAATAAAACAAAATTAAAGGAATCTGTGGTACAAATTTAAAGTATTTAGCTCAAAGCGATCTCGAGTTATAATTAATCTGGACAATTATTGCGACAGACAGATTTATTTGTACCTAAATAAAATGCTGAGAAACATAAAAAATACTGCTGCTAAAAAATAATATCTTCCCCTATCAGTTTATGAAAAAACACAAAGTTTGCTGAAAATTTTTTTGTCAAAATTACGGTTTTCAAAAAAAATATATATATTTTGTTTGAAATAATAGGTTTTAGCCCACTCTGATTTACACGTTCTCGAGTTATCGTGCTCACAAACATTCCCAGACAGAAATATTTATAAAACGTCAATTTTTTTTACTAACGCAAGACTTTCCTTAAAGAAAATAAAAAACAATATTTTTTTATTTTTTTTTGAGAAAGGGAGCATTCAAGTATTACGTAACGCAAAATTTGGCCATTTTTGACCCCCCCCATGTAACGCGGCGTAACATTTTCGAGACCCCCCCCCCTATTTGTTACGTAACATTTTACAAAAAGTAAAAAAAAAATGAAAGGAAATTTTACTTTATGGTTTAAACCGGTTTTTAACCGGTTATTGCTTCCGTGTTTTAACCCAAAACCGGTCTGATGTAATTTCCGAAACCGGTTAACCGAAAACCGGTTATTGGCTATGGTTTTCCATCTCTAATTGTTTTTGTTTAGAGAATTTAGTTAACTGTTAACCACGCCGTGCACGGTTAACAGTTAACTAAATTCTTACACGCGTGTGCAATAAAATTTGAAAGGAATCCGTCTTTTTATTCCTAGATCATTGTTAAAAACGTGATCCAATAAACATTTTTTAAGTGTTACGTAACATTTTTATTGACACCCACTCCCCTCTGTAACGCGACGTAACGTTTTCGAGGCCCTTTTTCTCGTGACCCCTAATATTTTACCTGGGCCTAAAATATCTTCAATATGTTCAGGAACCGTGGTTCTAGCTTTGCGATTTAAACTAACTAATCCATTATCGTATTCAACTACACTTGGATGACATTTGGCCACAGCTAACAACGTAAAACACAAAATACACAATACTTTAAACATATCGACTTTCTTGTATAAAATAAAAAATATTTTTGCAAGTTTTTTACCGAAAAAAAAAATAAATTAAAAAAAAAGTTACTTTCCGACCAGGATTCGAACCTGAGACCTTTTAATCTCTACTTTGACTTATTTATTGTATAATAATTAATTTACAGACGCTAAACTTTATTCACTTCAAATTATATTTCACATAAAATATGTGACAAAATGTTTTATTGAAAATAATTTATTTTAAATGAATGTTGATCTTTATATATTTTTATTGGGTGCTTTGGTTGAATGCACAATGTGGTATAATTGTTCATTATGGTGTAAGATAATTTGATATATTTGTATTATATAAATACCTATCTAATGGCAAAAAATATAATTGAATTCCATTTCTTTTACACTATAGCTAATGTATACGAATTGAGGTATGTCGGTTTAATTTTAATTAAATAATTTCATTATGTAGTAAGGGATCATTCACAAATTACGTACAATTTTTTGGGGGGAGGGGTTATCGAAAATCTTCCAAGGGTGGATCAAATTTTAGCCATTTGAAAAAAGCAATAACTTACATGCCGCTCTGATGTAATGTCATTTACTCGAAAAAATAAAATTGTTTTCCCGTGGGGTACAGATAACAATTTTCGAGAATTTCTCAATTTTCAAATAAAACTTTTCTGTGATGGATATTTATGCTGCTGCACGAACTCTATACATATTTAGTTACGGCACTTCAAATTAATCAGCAACTTCCTTCAAGTATCTGGATGATTTTATGATAAAATATTGATACCTCACTTCTAAAGTGCTGTGCCGAAATGGGTCTGATCAATAACGCGCGTTAATGCTTATCGAGTCACCATAGCGTCGAGAATGCACTTTTTAAATTAAAATTTTGATCCCTGTGATTGTGAAAATAAAATATCATATGATATTCTATTTTCGTTTGGACTTTTAGAACGTGGTGCATATAATATTTTTTCCACTATCTAAAGCTAACTCCAAATATCAGTTAAAAATGTAGTTTCAAATTTATTTTGAAAAAGCTGTCAGTTTAACAAGTAAGTTAAAAAAAGTGGTTGTCAGACAAGTATTTTGTAACGGTTACAGTGGGCGGTGAAAGTCGAGTTGCGCCCTCTGTAACCGCACCAAAGTACCTATGAATATTTATAATATATGAAACTTATAGAGAATTTTAATAGCTACAAGTTTGCTTATAACCACTTTTATCGTCCGATGAATAATTTGGCCGAAAAATGGAAATAAACAATTTCATCTCCAACATGGCTATTTTTTTTTTAATTTAAATTAACTCGCTTGTTATTAATATATTAAAAAAAACCATTCAAACAAAAAATGTTGGAAATCTTCTTCTTAACAAAATTGGTTATATGCATTTTAACCGTAACATGCATATTAAGGAACACTCTTAAAATTCAAGATAGCGACAGCCCTTAGCCAAATCACCCGTTCTATTTTTAATATTTAAAATTATGGCGAAGGCGCTAGCATTGTTTCTCATATTTTTTAATGAAACAAATTTCTATCTAAGAATTCGAATTCGAAACTACCATATAATAAAATGATCAGGAACATTTAACATCGTAATCCCGAACGTCTTTTTTCAAATTTCGGGATGTCACAAATCCCAACTTGCGCTGTGAACATTCCTCTCACATCCATTCTGGATAGGTGGGCAGTATATATTCGGCACCGGCGCCCAACCAAACACCAGGTCCTTGCTGACGTCACCAGGATCAATACCTCACAGGATTGTAACAGTCCCTTCCTCGAGATCGTGAAAATTGTTCGTCTTTAGTTATATGTAGTGTCTAATTTGATGAAGTTAAATAGCGCCCATGTGCGGGCTAGCCTTTAGAACGAGAAACAGCCCCTCTCAAAAAACCTCACTCCGTTGGGGCGACTGCTGTTTTGGAACGGCTTGAACTAGGAATATATTTTGTTAAAACGATTATATAAGTTGTTATTCCTAAGAAAATATAAGAGGTAAAGTTAACATTTTTATTAACATTTTTTTTATAATGCATTGTACTATTACACTTTTTTCCATCTAGGTAGTTAGCTATAATTACAATTTTAACGTCAATAAATGTGGTTAACCTTAGGGTCATTAATATAATCGATGTTTAACTAAATTTCGTATGTATTGGTAAAATTCTTTCCTCCTATACTTACATATTCAATAAACACCACCAATCAAAACACGCACTACCAATTTTTTTCTATATTTATCGGTCTTTTAAGAAATTGCCTAGGTTAAGGATATTTTACTATTTACAGATCAAAAAAGATACAAAAATATGTAGAAGTTATAGTTATAGCAAAACTGAAAAGTCCTTTCCTCGAGAGTGTAAAACATTGTTTGTCTTTAGTTATATTTAGTGTCTAATTTGATGAAATTAAATAGCGCCCATGTGTGGGCTAGCCTTTAGAACAAGAAACAGCCCTCTCAAAAAACCTCACTCCGTTGGGGCGACTGCTGTTTTGGAACGGCTTGAACTAGGAATATATTTTGTTAAAACGATTATATAATTTGTTATTCCTAAGAAAATAAAAGAGATAAAGTTAACATTTTTTATTAGCATTTTTTTATCATACATTGTAGGTACTATTACACTTTTTTCCTTATATATGCAATTTTAACGTCAATAAATGTGCTTAACCTTAAGGCCATTAATATAATCGAAGGTTAACTAAATTTCGTATGTATTGGTAAAACTCTTTCCTCCTATACCTACATATTCAATAAACACCACTAATCAAAACTTTCACGCCCAGTTTTTTTCTATATTTATCGCTCTTTGAAGAAATTGCCTAGGTTAAGGATATTTTACTATTTACAGATTAAAAAATATAAAAAAAGATGTAGGAGTTATAGCAAAACTGAACAGTCCTTTCCCCGGGAGCGTGAAAATTGTTCGTCTTTAGTTAGGGAACGTTCAAGTATTACGTAACGCAAATTTCAAAGTTTCTTTAACAAAACCAAACAATGTTTAATAAAAGAATAATTTTATGATACAAAAACGTAAATTATACTTTTAAACTAAGCTAAAAGTATAAAATATAGGCCAAAAGATTTTTTTTTGCGTGTTCGAATTTTGAAGTCGATATCTCAACTAGTTAAAAAGTTAAAAGGGCGTGGGGTGAATTTTGGACCGCGCTGTATATACATTTAACTAGTTGGCTAAAAATATCAATTTAATGTCAATGAAAGTGTTTAACCTTAAAGCTTTAAGCTCATTATTATAATCGATGGTAACTTTTCGTGTGTATAGGTAGAATCCTATTTTCTCTAAATATTTAATACGTGAAGCATTAATTAAAACCTCTAGAGCTCTGTCGCGCCCATTTTTTTTTCTATTTTTATAAACCTTTTTAAGAAAGTATAATCTGGACGAGTTTATAAAATATATTTTACTGTTCACAGATCATAAAAGATATAAAGTTTAGAAAATATAGAAAAATTAAGGAATGGCTCAAAACTTAAGAACTTGTCAATTGGCAAGGCTTAGAAAGACTTAAAAATGTTTTTTTTATAATAAAATAAAAATAAAATAAAATAATTAACAGTTTCAGCTGTTTTTAGGTATAATTTTGTCACTTAAATAAAAAAATTTAGTTTTTAGTAAGACCCACGCACTCTTTATGTACGTATCGATTACAATCTCATACCTGCCTGGCGATTCTCTTCGAATAAAAAGCAGAATCAAGATTCGGAACTCTCTGATTTCTTCGTTACTTTCTTTTTTTATTGTTTTTGTCATTGTTTTGTTGTCAACTACTTTGCATGTCAATATTATAATAAAGGAACACATCTTCTTAAACATAACACAGCTGCTTAAACAAAACCTCAAAAATTACCGTTTCGGATCTTTATTGAAACACAATTGCCCTGCAATAATCGATGCTACTCAGCAGGCGCACAATTTTACAAGTTTTTATAGTGAAAAAGCACGAAACACGAACTGCGTTTTTGTGTACGCCATTACCAACTAGATACAGATACATTATATTTATACTCATCTTTTCGATATAACAGATGTACTGGCAGTGTCATCTGTGACACAAAGGACGAACTAACAAGTTTAAGAGGGGATGGCAATATTAGGAACATGGCAATACTTGGCTCTACCACCTTACATGCACTACTAAAAACAATTATATATTTTTAACTCCTTCCGCTCCACTGTATACAGTGTATACCTACACCTATCGGATAAAGTGGGAAGCAAAAAGAAACCTGTAACCCTATTTTTAATTTTTTTAGTGGTGTGTGATAATTGTCCAATTAGAAACAAAACAATTTAAAGTGTCCCACTTTTTTATGATAGAACTATATCCATATATGGATATTTTATTGGATAGCTATCCAATTAAAAAAAAAAAATAGTGTCCTACTTTTTTCCGATAAAATCTTTTTAGGTACAAAATTTACCATAATATACAGAGTTGGAATTTTGTTTAAGGGAGCATTGTCTTTTAATGGTATTAAACTTCGTACTTTCGTTTTGAGCGTTGTCAGGGTTCCCACCAACCCTGGAAAACCTTGAAAACCTGGAAAACGAATAGAATTTAGATCCCCACCTGGAATACCTGGAATTTAACAGTTTTTCTTTAAAAACCCGTTTTTTACCTAGAATTTTGTAATAGCACCGGGAATTTAACATACGAAAATATAATTTGTTCAAGAAAAATTAAAACACTAGGCACAAAAATTAAAGGATATAAAAGAAACAAACTCCACGGTCTTCAATATTTTTTTCTTTGTGATTTTGTTTGAAAGCTCATTTGGCTTGATTCTTCTTCTTCTTTTTTTTGAGCGCTAAAGAAGTTTTGTGCGATTTTTTTATGCTGAGTTATCGGCGTTAAAAGCAAAAATGACAGTTTTAAATTTGATAATTATTCGGGAACTAATGACCGTACAGAAGATTGGTTCTGAAAACTACAAAGTATCCTCTATAACTCTGTGGCGTTAAACTTTTTAGCAATTAGTGTAATACATATTACAATGGACTTTGAGATATTTGGGAAATGCAATAAGATTTCTAAACATTTTCGCCTGCGGCGCTGAGCATAATAAGTTATGTTTTAAGATGTTTCACCTACTTATGTGAAGTTTTATAAAAATAATTAGCTTAATTACCCGAAATGGCTTTTTTTTTGTTTAAAAATAATACTAAATATTATATACTAAAACTATTTTACTATACCTGGAACATTAATCATTTTTACCTGGAAAACCTGGAAAATACCTGGAATTTTAATGTCAATGTTTGGTGGGAACCCTGGTTGTAGGAGCCCGCATATCTATGATTTTTATTATTTTTTCTGCGCAATATTTTAAAGTGTACACTTTTTCGAAAGAAACGTATTTCAATAGTAAATTTTTACTGTTCAAGATAAATAAATTAAAAAAAATATGCGATAATTGTTTTGAGTAGTGTATGTATACACAAGTTATAAAGATAAAAAAACTGTCAATTGGCATGTTTCGAGGCGTGAAAAGGTCAAATCTCTCGAGAGTCTTGAAAATAAAGACTTCGGGACGTTGAAAATAAAGACTTCGGGACGGGGCAATAAGTTAATCGTCGAGACTCTCAATAGACGGGAAAATAACTTAATTGTCGAGAAATTGTCATGACAAGATTAACCTATTTGTTATCTTGAAAATCGAGACTCGAATCGAGAAGTTCCGTTTGGAGGAAGTTGGTAAAAAAGTGGGGGAATTGGGGGAGGAAAGAGTAAGGAATGGCGGGGGAAGAAGAAAAGTTTCCCAAATGATCAATCCCTAAAATACACCATTAAAAAGGGCGTCACTTAAATAACTCAATTTGGAAAAAAAATGGACTTATATTGTTTCTCAAATAAACTATAAATCTATTAATCCATCATCCAACTAAAATGTTTTAATGTAGGATGCTGAATCCTGTACTCAGCAACTTTATTTTTCTATACAGCCCACATATGTTTATCAAAACGTTACAACCTTGGCCTACTATTAAATCTCGTACTCTAACTGCACATAGTTTTCCCTAGGGAAAATTTTCTACGAAACAGGCTTATATTTCTTTTCTCAAATTCTACGTAATATGTCTTCATTTGTTACTTTATCTGTCGATTTTGTTATACCCTTCACAGCACGCTGTGTAGGAAGAGTATTATACGAGAGTTTTTAAATTTCAAAATACTCAAAAATTACGCAGCTCTACAAAATAAAACACATTCCAAAGTGCCCGGGTTTTGTCTACGTCTACCTAATGCCTATATATAGTAACTATAGTCACTAGCCAGATAACTAAAAGTTTTCTACTATACACCATTTTCGAGATAATCGTTCCCAAACTTGTTAAAATACACAAATTAATTATAATAAACAAAAGCTTTAAGAAATAAAATTTCCAATATATCATATTTTAAATATATTATCCTGGACCCTCCTCACCCATGGGCGTGACATAATTTTGGGATATCCCCTAGATCATATTTTTATACAGAAATATTTTTTATCGAATTCTGAGCAACTTTCATTTTTGTCCATCTGTCCGTCCATCAAAAATTTTTCGTAAATACTCGATAATTTTCGAACGGAATATTCAATCAATATGAAAATTTCAGAAAATTTAAGTAAGAGCCTTATGGTTTTTAAAACAAATCTGGTCAAAAATAAATGAATTTTTATAAGGAAAAAATATGAATAATAGAAGAATAAAAACTTTTCGCAAAAAAATTAACCGACTTCTGTGTCTCTAAAAAGTAAAAAATAAAAAATAGTTAAATCGGTGCCAATTTCACCATTCCCTAAATTTATTACTAGCAATTGAGTTTTCATTATTTTGTTATTGTTTGCTGGGAAATTGGCACCGACTTAAGTAGTTTTTATTTTTTACTTTTTAGAGAAACATAACTTGCAGATTTGTAACGTCATCTAAGCTAAATTATAATTGTTCTTCCATTTCGGCAAGCTGCTGACGTCACAACGCGCTAACAACATTATCTTAAAGATACATTTCTAAAATAGAAAAGTAATATTTTTATTTCAGCGCCCAATAGTCCAACCAACCTTATTTTAAACGAAATACTAAAGAAAATCTTGTTAAACTTTAAGTGTTAAGTAATAATCAAATAAGGCCTTTTGGTAAAATGAAAGAATTTATCATTTTCTCTTGATATTTTAATATTACAGGTCCAGCGATTCAAGTTTAGCGGCATTTAAAATATTTTCAATGTGCCGCAATATTTGAGTGACCCCTTAATCAAGTTATCTGGCTTATCCGAGTTATAAGATACTTCTCTAAAAATTTGGTGGTTGGTAGTAGAACCAAATTAAGCCGTTTTTAAGTGAAATTCCGTTAAAATGATTAGATTTATCTTAATTATCCGGCTTAATCGACAATATCCGAGCGTCAAATTAAAACGGGACCACCTCATGAATGCCCTCTTTAAGTTGCAAGAAGTTTCATCAAATTCCGTTCATTCATTCCAAAGTTATGCGGGAACAAACATCAAAAAAAGAACAAAGTCACACGTCGAATTGATAACCTTCTCGTTTTTGGAAGTCGGTTAAAAAGTCTAAACTTGTAATAGAATATACTCATTTACTTGTTATACCAACTAAAAAAAAAATACATTGAAAACGCAATATACTGTACACTGTAAAAAGTATACTATAAAATTCGAAGCATTACATATCTTCAGGGCTTGTTCTCCAGATTCTTTCGTAGAATCACATTTCAAAAGATTGATTCTTTTTCGCAGTTCTATGAATCTGGCAGACTCAAGCCTTACTCCAAAAGCTCTCTAAAAGCTTTTTGATACTTCTTAAGTTTATTTATGGAAAGCAAATTAATTTCACAAATAAGTTTCATACAGACAGGTCCAGCCAACGGTGTACAAGAAATTCGCGGATGAAATTGCGTTAAGTGAAATTTTTGCGCGAGGCACATAGATTTTGTTAAATATTGAATTCGTCTTAAGCGACTTGCAAAACCCCAATGTACCAAATGTTATCACTGATAACATTGATAACTTATCAGGTTAATTAAAAAATGTAAATACATGTGATTCTAGTACTTTAATTGAAAAAATATAAGTAGGTAAGTAGGGGTTGCTTCTAAGGGGGGAGACAGATTTTTTATAATATTAAATTCGTTTTCAGAGAGACAAAAAATCCCTGATTCCAATTTTTTTCAGGTTACATAAAAAATATATGGGGTGGTTATACCCCATTAAGGGGTACGGATAGATTTTTTTTTAAATATCAAATTCATTTTTAGCGAGTCTCAAAACCCCTAAATACCATTTTTTGTGGATATTAAACAAACTGTACTAATTTTAACAACTTATCCTTCTTGTACACCGTTGCCTGGACCTGTCTGTAGAGACTAATTAATTTTACATTAAACTATATATATAGTTTATGCCTTATTGTTTAAGTGCTTATCGTTTTATAATTGATTTTCGTTATAAAAGTTACCTACTTTACTCTAGGAAAAATTAATTTTTGTTGTTGTTGCTTTTTTCACATTTCTCGACGTTTTATTTAAAAGAGATGATACCGCGAAAAAAAAATCCATTAACCTATTTTTCGATCATCGTACCGAGTGATATTGGTAGACTGGACAGTTGCTGCAAAGTTCTAGAAATAGAAATAAACAAATCATTCTAATAACTTTTGGTACTGTCCAGCAGCCCGAAACAGTGCAGTCTACAGAAAAAAACTATTCCTTAAACCAAGGAGACGTGTCTTTTGATATGTTCAAAGCCATATTCTCTTGTTTCAAGTCTAGCATTTCTTTGAACCAAAGACAATGTCCTTGAATGAATACCACGGCTTTTTGAATGAAGCACCGCGCTCTTCATTCAAGGACATTGACTTTGGTTCAAAGAAATGCTAGCCTTGAAACAAGAGAATATGGCTTTAATCATATCAAAAGACACGTGTTCTTGGTTCGATGATTTGAAAATTGAAGATATATTTAGTCTAAATAATAATATTTTTATAATTTTGATTAAAATTTAAAACAAAACTTGTTCTCAGGAAATCGTAACTTACACTAAATTATTTTAAAAAATCTAAAAAAAATCTTTGTTATTTTTAGGTAATCATGATCAACATAGCAGGGGTTGTTTCAATAGTTCTCTTCTATGTTCTTATTTTGGGAGTGGGAATTTGGGCAGCTAGGAAAAAGGAACCTGGCAACGACTCCGAGGAAGAGGTGATGTTAGCAGGACGAAACATTGGCTTATTTGTGGGGATATTTACTATGACAGGTAATTTTTTAGTTAAAGGCTTTTTTTACATGAAAAAAAAGAATGTAAAAAAAATATTATTGTCCCTTTGTAAAAATAATAACTTATTATTTATAAGTACCGCAAAACCTTGCGGATTAAATTAGCTTTACATATCTAAAAACGTTATGCTATAAAAAGGGTAAGCTTTACAGGTTTTTAGCTCTGGAAGTCGTAACTTGACCCTATCTTCGAAGGATAATCTCCCCCTTCTAGAATCGTCTTTAATTTGATTGTTTTATATGGGCTAATTTGGCATGGCGAATACTATTAGGTGCTATGCCTCATTAATTTGAAAATAAACAGAATTAAACTTTTTGTTTCTTTTATACAGTCTTTTATGGTTATAACCATCATCATCATCATCATCATCATCATCATCATCAGTAGCGGAGCAGAAATTCAAATAACTGCTATAAACTCAGACCAGCTGGTCCATTTCCGCGTTAGCCAGTATTTGATGCAATAGCGAAAGCCGTTATTGTTCCAACAAGTTACTAATGCTTTTGACAAAAGTCAAAATTGAATTCATTGGAAGCTTAATAAGTTCTTGTGGCAATAGGTATTGCCTACCAAAACAGTTAAATCTCAGTGCTCCTAGAATGTTAAACTCAGACATTAAGTGAAGTATTGTTTCTACACTTACCCCACACTTTCTGCAGTTAGGACTCGGCCTAAAATTGATAGTGTACATTTATTTATTAAAAGGACAATGTCCCGTTAGAAAATCCACTAGGAGCCTAAGCCTCCTTCTATCGAGTATCTGGCTATATAGGGGTCGAATAAGCATTTTATATTGCCTTAAACCATACTGTATTCAAAATTTCTATAAACAAAGCATATTAATAATCTCTTATTAAATTTTAGCAACATGGGTTGGTGGAGGCTACATCAACGGGACCGCAGAAGCGATCTACACCTCAGGCTTAGTCTGGTGCCAAGCCCCTTTTGGCTACTCCTTGAGCTTAGTCTTCGGCGGAATTTTCTTCGCAAACAAAATGAGACAACAGGGTTATATCACAATGCTGGACCCCTTACAAGACTCTTTCGGAGAACGAATGGGAGGTTTACTTTTTCTCCCCGCTCTCTGCGGAGAAGTTTTCTGGGCAGCAGGAATCCTAGCAGCACTAGGTGCCACATTAAGTGTTATCATCGATATGGATCACAGAACAAGCGTAATTTTTAGCGCTTGTATCGCAGTGTTCTATACTTTATTCGGAGGGTTATATGCAGTAGCGTACACCGACGTTATACAGCTCTTCTGTATTTTCATTGGTCTTTGGATGTGTATACCCTTCGCTTGGACTAACGAACATGTGACATCACTGGCATCTATGGACGTGGACTGGATAGGCGAGGTGAAGAGAGAAGAAATATTTTTTTACATAGATTATGGGTTGTTATTGGTTTTCGGGGGAATTCCATGGCAGGTCTACTTCCAGAGGGTTCTGTCCAGTAAATCGGCTGGCAGAGCGCAGCTTTTGTCTTATGTTGCTGCGTTTGGTTGTGTTTTGATGGCTATACCGCCGGTGTTGATTGGGGCTATCGCAAAAGGAACAGGTAATTGTTGTTGAAACCAGCTGAAAAGTTGCAAAAACTATATATATTCGAGCTAAAGTTGGTCATTAAATTTTATCAAATAAAGGCGTATATTATCGACCTAAAATAGTTTATTAATTTACCGTCTATAACTAGGGAGCATTTAGTATAAAAAATGTAACCTATAATAATAAGACCTTAAATTAACATAAAATAGCATACATATTTCGATATAATTATGAGTGCTTTTAGACGTACAATTATAGCGTCTATTTTCCATTCAACTTTTGAGAAATATTTTGAACGTCTCAATAATTTATTCCATTTTTCTTGCTATATGAAAGCAAGTTTAGGATGCTATATACTAGCTGGTTTTCTGGGACTAGAAAAGGACTTAAAAAAAAAAACTTATCAACAAAGTTTCAGAATATAAAAAGTCAAAAAGAAAGAAAAATTATTTTTTAAAAATTAAAAATTTAAAGAAACAAAAGTAGATCCTTTGATTGTATACAATCAAAGGCTTCAGTAAGATCAAACAGCTTTATTCACTGTTTGCAGTATATTATGAATAATAAAATACGATAAATTATAATTAAATTCAAATATTATTCAAAAGTATGAACGAATTATATTATCAAATGAAGTCAAATCGTTAAAGATGCGAAGTTGTTGATTTGACCATGCGTTTTTTTAATGGTTATAAATATAACTATTTATTGTTTTATTTGGTATTTTATTATGTTTTATTTTTTTTAGCATGGAACGAAACTGGGTATAAAGGTGCATATCCTTTAACAGCTGATGAAACTAGCATGATATTACCAATGGTTTTGCAATATTTAACTCCAGATTTCGTATCCTTTTTTGGATTAGGAGCTGTATCAGCTGCAGTTATGTCATCTGCAGATTCCAGCGTACTTTCAGGTACTCTATATTTATATCACGTATCCAATTAATTTTAATAACAGTTACCTTTTTTTTATTTTTTTATTTTTCTTGACGTTTAAAAAGTTTTTATGGCTATTGAGCCCATGTTAAAAAATGTCGGTCTGTCTGTCTATCAACAAGTTAACTCGAGAACGGCAAATTATAGCTATTTGAAAATTAGAGGATATATTTGCGAGGTGAATATCTCCAAGCGGATTAAAATTATGGTAGGTGCGTAGGGGAGAAGGGGTTCAAAATAATTTTTGGTCAGTTATGGTTTTTTTTTTGTTATGTTACTCTCCACCAAAACTGTGCATAATAAAGATTATATAATAATTACACAGGCCCACAGTCTTGAATTCCAATATGATATTCCTATGTATTTTTTCCCTCTGAAACTAAATCCGCAATCCGTTTAACCCCTACACCTCAGGATTTCGACATAACCTCAAAAAAACACCCGAAAAACTACTGAAACCGCTAAAATTATCTATGCCATACCACTGTAACCCTCCTGTCCCCAAATTACTAATTATATAGGGGATTATGGGTTTTCGAAATTACGAATTTGGAGGAAGGGGGTGAAAGTGGTATGGAGTAGATGATTTTAGCGGTTTTAGTAGTTTTTTGAGTGTTTTTTGAGGTTTTGTCAAAATTCTGACGTGTAGGGGTTAAACGGGTTGCGGATTCAGTTTCAGCGGGAAAAAATATATAGGAATATCATATTGGAACCCAAGACTCACAATTTTTTTTTTTGTGGCCTGTGTTATCAATGTTATTATTATTATTTCAGCTAGTTCCATGTTTGCAAGAAACGTTTATAAATTAATATTTAGACAAAAAGCGTCAGAAATGGAGATAATTTATGTGATGAGAGTGTCCATAATAATAGTGGGGATTCTAGCGACTATAATGGCATTGACTATTCCTTCCATTTACGGATTATGGTAAATATTATCCATTATTTGCTAAAAAAAAATTTATAGGTAATTTTTGTAAAATTCAAATATTCTAAAACTATTAACACAAGTTTACATTTTTCAAAGAACTGGGTCGCAATTTACAATTCAAAAAACGTTATTTTTTGAGTACATACAGCCTGTTCCAGAACTCGCGTACAGAAATTTGAGGGTATATTAAAAACCCTCTGGAAAATATGAAAAAAAAAATTAGAAAAGATCCATTTCAATACTAAATAAAAAGGGAGCTATATAATCTGATTAATTCTGTTGCTGATGTTAAATTACCTACAAATTAGTTTTTCCCTACTTATTAGTAACTATGGTTGCATTTTAATTGTTGACGCATGCAGTGTTTGAGACTTTCAACATTATAACCTTTTTAGGTTATTATATTTTGATAAAACCGACAGAGGCTATTAACTATTCTATTTTTATAGGGTCACTCCATCCGGCGGTGGTTTTTTGACATTAATAAATATTTATGTCACATTAATCACCATGTCAACCTACAGAATATGTACCTGCAATAATTAAATTTGCTTCAATAGCTACAAATTCAACTTTTAAAGATAATTTAACATCAGCAATAGTATTGGTCCACTTAAAGAGTTCTTATTTTTGAATTGAACGAAAATGGATTTTTTTTTACATTTTTTTCATATTTTCCAAAGGGTTTTTAATATACCCTCAAATTTCTGTACGCGAGTTCTGGAACAGGCTGTATATAAAAATAACGTTTTTGTTTTGTTTTTTTTTTAGGTCTATGTGCTCAGATCTAGTATACGTAATATTATTCCCTCAACTATTAATGGTAGTCCACTTCAAGGATTATTGCAACACCTACGGAAGTCTAGCAGCATACATCATAGCTTTCTTGGTCCGAGTCTCAGGAGGCGAGCAACTCATGCACCTGGAGCCGTTAATAAAATTCCCTGGCTGGGACGAAGAAAACAAAAGACAACTGTTCCCGTTCAGGACTCTTGCAATGTCCATGTCGTTGATAACTTTGGTTGGGGTCTCCTGGTGGACCAAATGGGTGTTTGAATCCGGCCGGCTCGCACCTGGTTATGATTTCTTTAGATGTGTGGTCAATATCCCCGAAGATGTGCAGAGAGTTGGTGAACCTTTGGAGGAAGGTACGGTTTGCAAATTACAAGGAACTTAAGTTTTTCCCCAGAATCCCTACTTATTCTACCCATGAATTTATTTTATTTATTTCTGAACCCTGTATATTTACAGAACCAGCTTTAAATGTTTTACTACATCTCTGGCGTCTACTATAATGTTTTTGTCAGTATGATAATTTAAAAAATATACACTATCAACTCTTTCTTTTCTTTTCTTTGAAAAAATTGTATTTTCAGGTGAACAAATGTCTGTAATGGCATCAGGTGCTATGGGAAAATTATATGGCGCAGCGGATTTAGAACGAAATGGCAGAATTAACCCGGCACTTGAACCTGATGATGACATACCCTCTTCAGAGATCGAAAAACTCCGAAACGCATCTGTGACCAGTGGAGGGGGGCTTCGTAATGCTACAAATCCCGTTGATAATTTCCAAACAACATTTTAAGGTAATTGTTATGTAGGATACTATTTTTGGAATTTGGGTAACTACACGATAGCTTGAAATATGTCATAAGGCGGCTTGGATTTTTAAAATATTAAAAAAATATGTTATATAAAATAAATTAATAATAATTATTTATCAAATTCGTGCTACCTACTGACATTTCTGCATCATTTAGCGCCGTCAGCGCCTCGCATTGGTAAAGTACGAAATTAAAAAACATTAAACCTTTTAGGGTAACAAAATGAAAGAAAAAATAAATTTGCACAAATACACATAATACACATAATTTAGCTTTTTGATTTTTGGGGAATAGGGCTTTGGATCTGACTAAAATTGTTATCTAATTTTGCTGTGACGTTTCGACGATGGATTTTTGTTGTTTTCGAACAGAGAATTAAAGCCAAAGATTAGTCATTGTCACTAACAGTAAACACTCACATAAACAAAACATTATTTAAACAAATAAATAACAGTTAAAAAATAAAATTAAGACAGTGTACTTTACTATACGCAGGTTCGGTTGCTGAGCGTAGTAAAGTACGCTGTCTTAATTTTATTTTATAACTGTTATTTATTTGTTTAAATAATGTTTTTTTTATGTGAGTGTTTACTGTTAGTGACAATGACTAATCTTTGGCTTTAATTCTCTGTTCGAAAACAACGAAAATCCATCGTCGAAACGTCACAGCAAAATTAGATAACAATTTTAGTAAGATCCAAAGCCCTATTCCCTAAAAATCAAAAAGCAACAAAATCTAAAAAAGTTATGGTCGATTTTTTGTTCTTGGGTGGTTAGTTAAATATGAAAAGAGAGCTAATTAAAGTCCATATTATGCATACCGAAATACTACACAGAATTAATGTTTGAACTCCATTTTGAATTCCATTTGGAATATGTACCTACCTATCCATTTCTTTTTCATGAATTATTTAAAAGAATTTCGTTTAAAAGTCCAATCTTGCTTTAAATATATTTTTCGCAACATAGAGCACCTGGTTTACATAAAAATAGTTAGTAAATGATCGGGAAAATCCTGCAAATACTGAAAATCCTGAAAATTTATTATTTTAACGTGATGCATTTGTTTAGTCTGTCACGTTAGTTTTAGAAAATAGTAAGGCTCTGCCGCACTAAAAAAAAAACTAGTTTTCTCATTATAATATTATCGTTCTCAAAATATATTACATTTTTATCCTTTGAAACTTTTTATATTTAATTTTATAGTATATAATTTATAAAATTATAATCTATAGCTGTATTTTAATGTAATTTTAAAATAATATATAATTTATTTTACAAAAAAAATACTTGTCGGATAAAAATAAGACAATTTATTTATTTATTTATTTATTTATCCATACGGAAAACCCCCATTACAGTAATAATTTACAAAATATGTATAAAATTAACCTAACAAATATTTTAATAATTAAATAATAATAATTTATTTTAATCTTTTAAAAGAAAAATAACAAAAAAAGAATATATTAAAAGAAACAAATATACTTTCAGTATTACAATATGGGTAGCTACTAGTAAAAAATCTTGATATTTTGATAGAACAGTCATAATGAAGGATCTCTACTGCTAGAGTATAGTTACTGTTCCTTTTATTTTAAAATAAACTCGCCACACTTTTTTGAGTTAAAACCGCTCCTAGCTTGACATTGGATGCATCAGTTAATACAAACAATTGTTTGTTATTTAGATTCTGTTTTTTAGGCCTGACAAAAATTGGGCTTTAAAAAACTAAACAATTAACACTTTTTATGTTAGACAATAATGAAAATAAAATATTTTGAGGATGATAAATTAATTAAATAATGAACAAAATAAAAATATATGTATATTATGTACCTACTGTAAATGTATATTTCAAAACAGTGTTTAGATTAGGATAAAAAAATAAAAATAGTAATATAAGATCATCATTGATGATTCTTCATTAAACTCAATATAATTTAAGCTGTCAATAGGCGTATTTATTATACAATGTTTTATGTTATTCCTATAGATATGACTATAGATCTTAATTTTTTTTTTTAATATTAATAACACTAGTGTGAAGTGGTTTTATATTCCAGTTACTTTTGACATTTTGTTATATATTTTTGCATTCTGTACTAGTGTTATTAAATAAATGAAACTAACAAATACCTTTTTAAATAGTCTTCAGAAAAGATGACGTAAATTTGCCTTTGCGCCTAATAATGTTTCAGGAATACTGAACAGTATGTAAAATAACTATGTCTAGGGCCTGCATAACGTTTATTTTGTAATATATAATATTAAAATTATATATTTTTTCAAATATATAATAACAGTTAGTAACTGTTAGTTACTGAATACATATCAGTTAATGTGACTTATCGAAAAAAACAAAACATATCATGACGGAATTGTTTCCTAATATTAACAAAACATATCACTTGTGTATTATTAGCAATTAATTATTTAATTCATTAATAATTAATTAAAACACATTGTAAATTAGATATACAACGTGATTTACCTAAGATGAATAACTCAAACTTTCGGTTGTTACTAAAGTATTAATAGTTATTTATAATACAAGGGCGAAAAGTTAAGTTTTTCGATTGAGTAGGTTTTTAGAAGCCGAGGGCTGGCCGATGGGGCCGGCCCGAGGGTAATAAACCCACGAAATTAAAATTTAACTTTTTGGCCGTGTATTATTATTTTTAACAACCCTGGTATATAAGTAAAAAAGCATGTATGATAACTTTAAAAATAGCTTGAAAAATGAGTAATTGGTGTTAGGTGAGTCAACCTGTAGTTTATTTGTTGACATATCCAAACAAATATTTTAAATAGATATAGATTATTTAAAGAATTGTTAGCAATTGTTATTAAGTTTACATACACTGTAAAAAATGGGGGTAAAATTATAAAGTAATAATAAGATTAAATTATGAAATTCATATGATTAAAGGCCACTTGCACCAAATTTTGGTCTGGGATTATCTCAACTAAACCCAGTTTAAGTTAGAAATGTTGCATTCTGATTGGTCGGCCGTCAACTTAATCCAAGTTTAAAGTTAAACCATCATTGGTGCAAGTGGCCCTTAATCCGCTTTTTTTTACTATTTTATAGGAATTTTGACTAAATTTACCCGTTAAATTTACGATGAAGACGTTATGCCTTAAATCAATTTTTAAAATTACAGAATTATTTTCAAATTACGGTATAAAATTCGGCAAAATTTAAAAGTTTTCTTTTAAAATTCTGGTATGGATAGCCGGTAAATAAATTTCTGGTAATATTTTTACAGTGTATCATAGAGAAATATATTTTAAATAGGATTTATATTATTTGTTGTTATTTTTTTTAACTTGTGGGGCAGAAGTACTTAAAACTCCATTAGTTTTTAGCTGAGTCACAAACTCCCAATTGATTCTTTTTGTTTACATTAAATGAATGTAAGTTTTTATTATTAAACAATAAAAAAGCTGGGGGTAATAATAATTATCAATACAAAAAATAGTATTCTGTGCCCACAGATCCATTTAAATGTCAACATGGTATATCATAAACGCGCAAAATAACATTATTGTTGAACACACAATTATTAGTTTTTAGTAGAGTTATATTTTTTGCTTGTAAAAAATTTAGTAGGTATTTATTATATGGAACATATCATGTATAACAGTAGTTAAATTTAATAGTTGTCTCTCACAAAGTCACTTTATTTATAAAATCTTGTATCTTATACTTCCAAGTTTTATTTTTATCATAATAGGTACCTACGTTTTTCAGTTTAGATCCATGCCACTTAATTTACTTGTATACATCTATATATACGAGATTTTGGAAATAAGTGAAAATTTTAAAGACAAAAAATACCTGAATTTAAAAACGTTACATATCAATGATGTCATATCGTATAAAAATTAGAGTAATATAAATTATATATGCAACATTAATGTGAGCTTTATTGGATAGAAATATATATGTATATTCTTAAACTAGGAAATCTAATATAGATTATAATAAGTCCCTATCTCAAAAAAATATATTTTTAGAGGTGCGACAGGATATTAATAAACTCCTTGACATGAGGACATTTTTGTGATGTGCATAGTAAACTTGTACGTGAAATATACTCTGAAACGGATTTAAATTTAATTTTCTGTTAAGTTAAATATCTCAGTTTACAGATAATCAAATTTAAAGTGACACCGTTTAAAGAAACTTCCCCTATTTTTTTACTATGTGGCTCAAAAATTGTCAAAGTCTTCATTATGACTCATAATTTCTGAAAGAAACGACATTTTAGTTTGATGCAGAGAATCTAAACTACAAGTTTTGTTCCTTGAGGGTTGGATGGATAATATAAGATTCAGTGTAAAATGTATGTGTATAGAAATATTTACTATACATTAATTTACTACATACCTATGTAGTTAACTTGGCTTCATGAATATAAATAAAGTTCAAAATAAGTAAAGATAGCTGTCCTTGTCCCAAATTTCACATTTGACTCCTTACGTTTGATTAAATTAGGTGAGGGGTATGAATCATCTGTTGTCGTGTTTTTTAACTTTATAAAGGATACACTGGAGTTGCGTCGTTGCAGAGTGGGGACAGGCGACTTGCGGTGCTTATGAATCAACGAACAGCTTGCTAATCCCCGGGGTATGGTCATTATAATAGACAAACTAGTGAAATTAGCACAATACACAATAGTGTAATTCTGTTATAATTTTTGAGATATATTTATTGATAATAAAAACTTATATTTTTTATGAATGTATCAAAAGTACATTTTATCTTAATTTTTGTATTTAAGAATTTAAATTTGTGGAATTTGGAAGGATAGCTATTACATATATTTCGATACATGTACGAATTAGTTTTTATAATGGTATTTTTTTATTTTTTACGGCATGATCTAAATTTTTTATATTTTGAAAAACCAAAACTTTTAACTCCATACATACTAGTATATGGCAATTAAATGTATAGATTTTTATTAGATTCTTTGTATTTTACAATATCATATTTTTATCGAATTAAAAGTTTTAATACAGCTTTTTATACATCAAAAACCGCCAAAAACATAACATAATCTTTTTTTTAAGAAACAAGGTCAAATGAAGTAAATGTGAAAAGCCAGAAAAAATAAAAAAATACCCATAACAATCATCATGTTGTAAAGAAGGATACCTTGTCTTTAGAGGTAATATAATATACCGAGCGTCTACCCAATAACTGGGATGGTTTTGCCCTAATTAAAAATAAAATTTGTACAAATTTTTTGCTAAAATGTTTTAACGCTGTCAATTAAAATAGTTTAAAAAATTTGAATAAAAACATATTTTAAAATAGCAATTTATTACACCAATTTTGAAATTAAAACTAATTTTTTTTTATTATTAATTATAATAATTGTAATAATATAATTATTGTCAGGTTGGAAAAAAAATTTTATTCAAATGTTCATTTAATGTGACAGTTACGCATTTTAAAAAGTCCAGTTCAGTCTTTCATCGACGATGTATATCAAGTATTTTATAATTATGGCAACAGACCACCATTATTTGTTAATATTTTAATTGTCATTTTTTATATTTATTTGTTTTATTATTTATTTTTTCTTAAGAGAATAGGACCGTTAATTATATTTTTTAACGCTACTCATTATAAACTCTTACAATGGACTCCACACACACACAAAAAGTTTTATTATTTATTTATTTGAGTTACAAAATAAATTTATTGTTATCCTACTAAAGATTTGGTATCTTTAAATAAACCTATATATTAAATAACTGTTATGACCACTGTTGTTATTGTATTTTAGTTTTATAGAAAAAATAAATTTAGTGTTTATGAGTAAAAGCCTAAATCAGTTTTAAATTTATCAATTATGAACTATTTTTAAAAAATTATTTAGCGTATGCCCTAATAGGGTATTGCCCTATACAAGACCTCTCAAACAAAAAAAGGCGCCAGAATGAAAAAGAACGAGAAAGGTTCGGGGCTGCACTCCTCCTCTATTTTTTTGAATAAAAAATCCTTACCCGCTAGCCTGAATTCTGGCGAAGCTCCAACTTTGTAGTTTTAGAAAAATTAAACGGGTTTGCCTTATTAATTTAGTGTAAGAACTGGTGACCATTAATTTCATTATTTGCTCTCAGCTGTTTTTTATATATGTCTTAAAGTACATTCAAGTTAAGCTACTTGCAAATCGCCAGGTCCTGGATCGGGTTCCTTTGGATGATAGAAGCCTCGAAAAGTTGGTAAAATGGGGTCACCCAAAATTATATATATATATATATATATATATATTGTAATTTCACACAACAATAGTCCAGATTCACATAACTATGGTCCAGCTTCACACCTATATTCCATAACCAACGTATTTAAAAAAAAACTGAAAACGTGTTGCTGTATATCCCATATACACCAACTTTCACAAGAAATTGTAAACATTTAAAAATAATTATCCCCTGCCCCCTGGGGGCCTTGGACTATAGTTGTGTGGCCGGACTATAGTTGTGTGAAATTACGGTATATATATATATATTTTTTTTGAAACAAATTATATTTACTACATTTAAATTAGTCTATTTTTACAGTTTTACACAATTATTCAGTAGGCTAAGAGTTAAAAAAAGACTTTAAAAACTTTATCTGACATATGTCAACACTAAAAATTCTTAATAATTTTCATTTAATCAAAATGTAATTTCATAAATTCTCATTTCTCTAAAAAGTTAAGTATCACATATTTTAAAGGCACTTTTTAAAGACTGTTCTTACCCCTTGGCCCTAGAGCTATTGTGTATAACTATGAAAATAGCTTAATCTGAATGTATTAAGGGCCACTTGCACCAAATTTTGGTACGGGATTATCTCAGCTAAACCGAGTTTAAGTTAAAAATGCTGCGTTCTGATTGGTCAGCCGTCAATTTAATCCAAGTTTAAAGTTAAACCAGCATTGGTGCAAGTGGCCCTAAATGAAATGTATATGAAAGTTAAAAATTGATTTTTTAGTAGCTCATTTCCATAGCTTTTGGAGCTTCTAGCACACAAAGGAACCGGATCCAGAGTCTAGCAATTTAGCTAGCTTAATTTAAATGTACTTTAAGACATATATAAAATATAGTCGGGAGCAAATAATGAAATAAAAATGGTCACCAGCTCTTCGACTATTTATATAATATAGGGTCTCTGAAAGTTTTGGATCATCATGATGATCCATCACTGACTGATGCATAAGTCAGGAACCTTTTCAAAATAGGGTGTTAGGCGTATTAGAGGTTTAGAAAAGTTTTCTGTTCTTTAAAAAAAATTGTCAATTTTTTTACAAAGATGCTTTAAAAAATATACAAAACAACGATTTGAGCGGTCTTTTCTTTATTATTTTGAACCGATATTTTAGTATCTTAAAAGCGAGATATGTTTACCCAAAATATTAAATGAGCAAAGGAATAAGAGAAACATAATATATCGCCTGACGTCCTTATCTCAGAACTTGGATTTCTCTTTTTTAACATAAACTATTTTGGTTAATTTTAGTTAAAGAGGGGGTCTTGTATGGAATGTACGTTATATAAGTATGTCTATACTATACATTCTACAGGGTGAAACTTTAAAATGAATAAACTCTTTAATTCAAGAATACAATGCTTTTTAGAAAATTGTTTTGATAGGTCAATTTTTATTTTAAACTGCGTATATTTATGAGTTGCTTTAAGCTTTAACAACTTTTTCATATTACTATTTCTATAATTATTATTATTATTATTGTTATTATTATTGTTATTATTATTGTGTTAAAAATTTGCTACTTTTTTTCCTGTGGCGTTCAGAAATTTTAAATTTTTTATAGAGGCTTTCTAAAAAACATTTTCTTTCTATATAACTAATTACATTCATTTTAAAAATGCATCCTGTGTTAAATTATCACATATCATGTTTTTTTTAGAAAAATATATTTGACTGTTGAATTATAAATGATATTATAGTTTAAAAAGTAAAGTATTAGTCAATAGAAAGCGGAAAAATAAATGTTAAATTCATACAAAAATTGTTTTTTATTTAAATCATAAAACCGTATTATTTTTTGCCCAACTTATGCATACCTATAACCTTCACTTGGACTGCCTATCTGTTTTTTCTTCAATATTACGATGTATTTTTTAATACTTCCAATACACCTAGAGCCTATAGGCTAAAGGGATGGATTCTGATTTGCAGCCTTTTCCTCAGGGACAAATTGTCTGAATCTTAAAATTTGACCTATACACATAGTTGAAAAAAAAAACGAAGATACGAAGAAATATATAGGGACAATCTACAGTTACAGCGTGGCTTTGAAAGGGACGGGTGTAGCCTTCTCGGCACCTAAATTTAGTGCATCGAATTCGCCATCTTTTAGGATGTGCCTTGTGTATTTTTATATTAATGTTTTATGTACAAGTTAAAGTGAACCTTAGATATGGATATTAATCGTGTAAACTGTTGAATTTTAAGTTGATAATAATGGACGTTTGAAGATAATTTTTTTTAGTGTTTTTAATGACAACTTTTTATATTAGCGTGGAAGTTACTACAACAGTAATTTATCAGTGCGCCAGTCAGGATACATATCCGATTAGTACATGCGCACTGAAAACGTCATGATTATGTAGAGAAACCCTGGTTAATTATTCGGGAGAGGAACAATCGGGAGAAAGGTGTTTTTTACGCTCGAGTTAACATTTTGTGTACCTACTATTACTACGAGACTAGAGAGAAAATCAGAGTATTTTGTAGCACGAGGCGTAAACTGAATGCGTACAATATTTACATAAGTGTAAAAAACACTTTACTCTCGAGTACTGTAGAATATTTTTCCTACGGAAGTAAAACGCTTAGAGAAAAAATATTTTTATTGTCGAGGATGTGAAACAAAAAAAAAGAAACACGTAATATTATATCATTTAGCGTGCTATAATTTTGCATTACGTCTTTCCAAGACTCGACGTAGAATCATTAAGTAAACTTACCTACATGAAATAACAGGGAAAATGAAATCAATAAAGCCGCCGTTCACGAGACTCATGAATATTTTATTCCGCTTTACTTTTACTATATTTAGAAGAGTGCTTTGACAAAGGTGAAGAGGTTATTGTTTTCCTTTCACCTTTCACATTTCAGGGGTCGGTATCAAAAGGTATGCGGTAGGTAAACTTATGTTTAAATTTTTGAAATTTCGAATATTGCGATAATTTTTTTTTATTTAGTTGGGGGACATCCATAAAGTATGTAACGACTATGGGGAGGGAAGGGGTCAATGATCAACTCTTGGGACCGGGGTATTTAGATCAATCTAGTTAAAAAAAAATTGCTAAGTTGTATCCTCATTCTTGATATTTATTGAAATTAATTTTAAGTACATTTTTTTTATTTCAAAATAAATGGAGAGTCTCCACCACAGGTACATGCTTATTTGGGGCTCTCCAAAAACTGTATTGGGCAAAAAAAAAAGATAAATAAACAAACAAACGTTCGTTAAACTGACGATTTGTCTGTCGGTCTGACTAAACGAACTTTTTAAACATAATATTATGTTTAGTTATATAACTTAAGATTAATTTCAGATAAATCGTTGGCTAAGAGGTAAATTTACCTATCTGGATATTTTAAAAATTTTCAGGAAACGTAAAAAACGATTTTAAAATTTATGCTGGTGATTTATACTTACTATAAATATTTTTTTGGTTAAAGAGAACTTAATTCGTTAATGTATTTAAATTATTTCATTATTAACTATTTGATATTAAATTCAACAAAAATCTGTATAGGACCTTGACGTTCTAAAAATGACACACATTTTAGAGGTAAATTTACCTAAACCTAAGGCCATATATAAGGGGATATGGAATCTAGTTTTAAATTATGATATTTATAAAGCTTTTTGTATATCTTATTTTATTGTATACTTATTCTTTTATATTTCCAGGCTCTTTTGTATTATATCTATTATATTTATTAGATCAATTTCTGTACGGAACTATCGTGTTTTAATTGAAAAGTATCCCTATTATATTACTGCCTGATATCATTGATGAGAAATGTCATCTAAAAGTCTAGCTAAAACACGACAGCTTTACTTATAATTTTACGATCGGTTTAGGTAATTTTACCTCTAAAATATTTAGTTTTTATTCTTTTTAGCGGTAGGTATTGATTTAATACAAGTCAATTTTAAGCAGAAACATAGAGTTAGACATTTTGTATCAGATTATGTAAAAATATAGATTCTGAAAAAAAAAATAGGTTTAGGTACTTTACTTCTTAGCCGACGAAATAATTTATAAGAAAAATACATGGGGAAAATACATGTACTTAAAATCAAAAATAGTCTTAACCGGTAACCGGTGACCTGGAGTCACACAGACTCCTAATAGATTAGACACTGGTGCAACTTTTTGTAGGTGAAGTTGTTTGGCGCACTTTTAGCTTCAAATCTGTATTAGTAGTTACAGGGTAGCTCGCTAGGATATTCTATCCTAGCTCACTAGTGTGAATACCGTTACATTAGAAATCGTAGTCTTGGTCTTTGTCACGGGTTAAGCGGAAAGAAATTAAGCAGTCCTCGTTTTGCAAGATTCTTTAGGAATAAACCATCTAATAGAGGGACCTAAAATATACTATTAATATTATATTTGTTTTTTAATTTACTGTAAATATTCTGCTTAAATTAAAGTTGATTAAATCTTAAATCTTAAATTAAAGTTGATTAAATCTATTTCTAATGTATATTAAATGTATTTAGTAAAATGGTATTTATTATTAGAGACACGTGCCTCTAAAAATTCAAATAAAATCAAATAATAGTTATTTATGGTACTAGTGGGTAAAGTAGGATATTGTCCATGAGAAAATTAACCAGGCGTCAGCCAAGCAGGTTAATTTTCGAGAGGGCAATATCGGTTTTCCCATGAGTGCCATACAAGGTTTTATCCAATAAATAGCTTAGGAATTCATATTTTTATTAAAAATTTTAATGACATTTACAAGAAAATAATTTGACAAGTGACAGTAAAATAAATAATTATCCACTCAATAAAGTAAAAGCCACGCGGGGGTTATTATTGAGTTTATCTATTTAAAATAAAGCTGGTAACTGTCTTATTATCTGTATGTATTGTATAAACTTTATTTTTATGACTTTTATTGACAATGAATATTAGCACACTAATAATGGAATTTACTAACGTCAATAAAATAAAAAGCGGCACAAGTATTGATCCAGATACCTGGTAGACGTTCCCGCAAGACCTCTAAAGCCGTAAAGCTTCAAAGCTTTATGCCGATTGAGCATTTACTTTTTAAAGCTCCGCGGAGCTCGGTTTTGTGTAAGGACCTACGCTCGAACTTTACGTAAATGTTAATGGGCCTTTTGCCACTGCTGTTTAACAAAATCACATTTTACTTTTTGTTTCTAGTTCTTGACCTCTAATGATTTCGTTCAGAATTTTTGAAAACTACGTATTATTACCAAAATTTGTATATTTACCTACGTGAAAAAAAATCTGCCTGTCTGTTTGTTTGTATGTCCGTCCGAGAAATTTGTGACCACGATAACGCTTTGAGCTTCAAATTTGGAACATAGGTTCCTTATCCAATGTTTTTAGCTAGGATTGTTTTTAGCTAGGATTGGGGTAAAGTAAGGATCGTTTTTGTTTAAGAACATAAACGATTACATTACAATTTATTAAAAAAATATAACGTTTTAAGGATTTATTTTCGGCCCTTAAACTAGATTTTAGGTACCGATAGGTACTTTTTTTCTACACAAAGCTACAAAAAGCCGAGCAAAAAGTACTAAGATATAGGAAAGTCGCCTAATTTCGGATACCATTTACGATTAATCCAATATTTAATAGACTGTATTAATTTTTGATATTTTTTTTTATATAACAGCATTCAACTTATAACGAACCATGATTTATTATGAAAACTATTTTATTACAGTTTATTTTTTTTTCGTTTGGACTTTTTACATTTTTGTTTAACCTCGTACTATACTACTTTAAAAAAAGTCCAGGACTTGTGTGGGCTAGTAGTAGTTTGAAATTTTCATTTAAGTGGTTTACAAACTTTATAAAGCTTATGAAATTCTGGCAAGTTTCTTTTTTGCATTTTGCTATTATAGTACTAAAACTTAGTACAAGAAGCACAGAATAATCAGAAACTTTTAAGCTCTTTAAGTAAATTTAATTCGATTTTAACTTTTAAGGTTCAGATTTTAATAAATTTTCCGATCACAGACAAAAATTTATCATGAATAAAATTAATAATTAATTTAAAAAGCGCCATCTAGTGAGAGAAAGTACAACAAGAAGTAAATAACACCAATTTTATTCAAATACAACCATAAACAGGCAGTTAATAACCGTTAGAACCACAGAAACTGCTTTTAAGCAGTTTCTGTGATTAAAAGTAATTAATAGTATATTCTTTAAGATTTTCTTGCTACTTCCTTCAAGATAACCTCTGAAAATTACTTACAAAAAAATGCCCACGTTTGGTAAATATTAAAATTTCTCAGATTTTCTTGGAGGTATGCCACAAAGAGTCCATATATTACATAACGCGTCACAGAAAATGTGACAGTTTGTGGCAGGGGGAGGGAGGGTGTCTAGTCAAATATTATTAATACGTCTTTAAAGTAAAACTTTTGGGAAATTAAAAAAAAAAAACTTCCTATTTTTTTTGTTATTTAAAAAAAAAATCCAAAAGCACTTTTTGTTGTTAGTAAACCTAGTGTTTAATATATAGTAAAATTTTCACATAAGTTGGAAGAGCCCTTTTTATTTAATTAAATCCCTAAATTTGAAAAAAAAACTCCCTTTTAACAAAAATTCAAGGAAATGAGAACATTATAAAACGTCAACAACAGATAATTTTCTTCGCAGTCTGGCTTAGGTTTAAAGTCACTGTCAGGATATTTAGCATCTGTTGTGGACCAGTTTGTTATGACTTCAAAGTACTCTTTGTAATGATCAGGAAAAAAAAAGAAAAAAAAAACGTCCTTTCAACAAAATTCAATGTGTCTTTCCCCTCAATTTTGAAAAAGAAATGACTTACGCCCTTTTAGCAAAAAACAATTTACTTAAGCTTGGCAGTTGTAAGTTTATTTTAACATAAAAGTCCATCATTTCTATTTTCACACAAAACTTGACTAAAATATGCATATTATTGTACTAAAATTAGAATTTCTGTAACATGGTATATAGGGAAAAATTTACTACTTTGGATATTGTTACGTGACAGCCTGCCCCCAAGGGTGGTGTTATTATATGTGATAGCTTGTGACACGGGGGGAGGGGTCATAAACTTCCAAAAATGGTATTACGTAATTTCTGGAGAGACTCCTCCAAGATTATCTGCAACTTCGTGTTTAATGAAACTTGTTCTCTTGGATAAATATAAAACATTACGAAAACAAGGCACATCATTATAAAGTATAACCGACGGCATTAAGGGATGCTTAATAAAATAACAAGGGACATCGTAAGGAAACAAACAAAAAAAATACCATAGGGAAACTAAAGTAATGTAAACAGATTATGCTTTGGGGTTGTATAATATAAAAAAAAGGAAAACCAAAAAATGAATGAATTAAAGAACTAAAAAATGGCAGCAGAAACAGAATAGATATATTTATGTTTGTTTTATGTTTGTTTTTATCCTCGTACTATTCTACTTAATTAAGCATCCCCTAAGTCCAGGACTTGTGTGGGCTAGTAGTAGAGGGAACCACCGGCTTTAATTGACTTTCGAACCAATATATCTAGGGAGTACGCCTTCGCCAAATTTCAATTATTAATTAACTGAAAAAGGCAATCGGCGCCAGTGAGGTTTGAACTCACGATCATTAGATCAGTGTCAGGCTATATCGATGCCATTGACCACTGAGCTAAATCTCCCATATACTTTTGAATTTGTTCCAAACTCGAAGATAATGCTTAAAATTAAACAATCATGAATCACTTGGATAACACATATTTAACATATTAGAGAAAACTGAAAGTGGTGGGGACTAACGGACTTCAGATTTGGATTCAGCGACCCCAAATTAGTAAATTGATATTTTTATTTTTGTAGACAAGAGTTCTTAAAAACAACTGTTTTAATCCAAAAAAATATTAATGTAAATAAAAAAGAACACACATACACATATAGGAAATAATTTTCGTCCGTAAAAATATTACTGGCATATCGGACAGAAGAAAAAAAAATTAAAAAAAAGTCTTAGTCTGGATTCAAACTAAAGTCCTTACGTTACAGTCAGAGACAGATTAAGAAGTCAGTTTCTTCGGTGGTTGGGGCTGTTAGCTATTCTTGGGAAATTATGTCTTTTAGCTATTTTCTTTGAAACATGGTCTATTTTTCTTAACTCGGTCTCTTGGGAGTGGGGGTCGCCACACCGCCCCCTGGATCCGCACATGTTTACAATGGGACCGCATCTTGATCTTTGTTGATGTTCCTATGTTAACGATATACGGGTAAAGGGGTACAAGGGCTTCTTCGGGCTTTTCATACATTATATATGTATAAAAAGTCCAAAATTACGGTCGTCTTATTTTAGACATTAATAAAGTAGGCGTGTGAATGGTCGT
Organism: Brachypterus glaber; assembly: GCA_958510825.1. Lineage (NCBI taxonomy): Eukaryota > Metazoa > Arthropoda > Insecta > Coleoptera > Kateretidae > Brachypterus > Brachypterus glaber. The sequence continues at coordinate 766,163 of OY294047.1, forward strand.
GATTATATTGAGTATCATGGCTAGTACCTATAGGGTGTCATAGAAAAAACTCCGTATTGTAATGTCAGGAAAAACTTGAAGAAGAAGAAGAATGACTTTATTTAAAAACGGCTTCGTGAGCGATTTAAATTTTTCTCAAAAACTGTTTGGAAATGTCCCGAAAACAACCTAAAATCAAAAAATCCGGGGTGGTTTTGACTTTTGATTTCAATTTTTTAAGGCTAGCCGTGGTTTAATAACCAACTAAAAAATTTAAGAAGAAAAGAAATAAGGTATTGTAGTTAGTTTTCGAACGAGAGTCTTGGTAGCTGAGAATCCAGAGCCTTGACTTTTTTCAAATTTACCTATCTGTCCGATATACCACTAATAATTTTCTTTCACCAAAATATAGGAAATGTAGAAACTTAATTAAAATATAATTTAAAGATAACAAACTAAAAAACCTCATAGAACGAATGGATAAAACTTTCTAAAGTTAAGTAGTTTGAACCTCTCATCATAGTTTTGATGTAATATTATCCTTAAAACGCTGTTCTCAATATCGATACAAAATTGTTTTTTTTACAAAATGTTGTGTTACAAGTTACAAGTTTTTTTTCTAACTAATTTGACAGTTGTAAACCCTTCTCTAAATTATTATAATACAGACTTATACCGATATAGGTAATTAATAACTACGTAACTTTTTTATTTATGAATAACTATTATCCACAAATAAAAAAGTTATAATCTATACAAGAGTCTCCCAAAAATGCTTTCTCTATTAGTCTAAGTATGGACAGTAGGTATGTATATGAACAAGCCTAACTAATAATAAATTAAAACAAAAAAAAATAAACAGTGGTAAAAACCTTGTTCGTAAATTAGACTTGAATCATTATTACCAGAGTTTCAATCTCATCACATTGTAAAAGTTGGTAATTTTAGGTAAAATGGAGTATATAAAAAATAAAATAAACTTTTGACAGAAATAACCCTTTTGCGTTAGGATGTCATAATTGTAACTTTCTTTTAAAAGAGAAAAGAGAAAAAAATATTTTTATCCAATACATACAGATAATAAGACAATTAACAGCTTTATTTTAAATAAATAAACTCAATAATAACTCCCGCGTGGCTTTTACTTTATTGAGTGGATAATTATTTATCTTACCCACTCAACTGTCACTTGTCAAATTAGTTTCTTGTAAATGTCATTAAAATTTTTAATAAAAAAATGAATTCCTAAGCTAATTATTGGATAAAACCTTGTATGGCACTCATAGGTAAACCGATATTGCCCTCTCGACAATTAACCTGCTTGGCTGACGCCTCGCAGGTTAATTTTCTCATGGGCAATATCTTACTTTACCCACTAGTACCATAAATAACTATTATTTTATGCAATTTTAATCCAAAATACTTTTATAAGCTTTCTAGTTATGTATGCAAATATTTTTGTAAATTTAATTCAGTTTAATATGACTCTCCTGAAACTATGAAGAAACAAAAACACAAGTAAAAACTGAAAAAAAAATCTATTTAAAATTTATTCTTTATTTTGTTTTTTCTTTTTAAGCGTAGCAAATATAAAAAAACCCAGTTAAATCGAGAATTTATCATTATTTTTATCTCTGGATCGAAAGGAATAAAGAGAATGAATACTGAAATATTGTACTTGAAGTTGGTAATATCAAAAACTCCCAAGGGGTCCATTTCTTATATCCATATAACACTGTTATAGATAACAGAATGTGACATTTTTATTTCATTGCAAAAGGTCCTAGTGTTTCAAACCAATTTATCTTAATACCCATTTAAGCTTAAGTTCAAACGTCTACCTGGACATTATTAGACATTCTTTTAATTGTTTCAATATAGATATATCTATAAATAGAAATAAAAAAAATTATAATCTATACAAATTTCTCCAAAATTTCATCCTCCATTGGTCTGCCTCTGTGACGTAGATATAGAAACGTCCAATCCTCCAGCTCCGGGAACGGCGCGTGCTTGATGGCGTCCCGCCCCACGGTCTTTCCGCCGCCGCCGCCAGAAATCCCGTAACTCAGGAGCGGCCACACGCAACCGGGAGTGAGCAGCCAAAAAGTGCACTAGGTCCTACTGGACGGCGTCACCGTGGATACCCGTGGAAAAACCGGCCCGAGTGGCAACCTAGGCCTACTCGGAGAGTTTCGCGTCGCCAGCAACATTCGCGGATTTTTCTCGACGCGTATCGGACAAGCTCTTCCTGATACAGGTATGTTGAAACAAATGAATCAAGGTTCAAAATGGCCGCGATCAATATTATGTTATGTAATTACTAATAAGGGCCATTATCATATGGTTAAACAAAAATAAAGAATATAATGGTAGTTTTTAGGAATGTTATCGCTTTTATTAAAGAGTAAAATAAATGAATGGTAAAAACACATCTTTAAGAACAAGCTTTTATTTAAGTGCACTAAAAAGAAGAAAATAAACTTTCAAGTAAATCAAACCAATCATTTTTTTACATTATACAATTTTATATAAATTATATAATATAATATAAAAGCTAGTAACAAAATGATGGGTTTGATTTACTTGAAAGTTTATTTTATTATTTTTAGTGCACCTAAATAAAAGCTTGTTCTTAATTTTTTTTATATTAATTTATTTTAGTAAGTTTTATATAAAATTGTATTGTCAGCCGAACTAAGCATGTGCCAAATTTTAGCTTAGTATATTCTAAGTGGTCGAAAAAGCCTTGGGCAGATTTGCCCTAAACATCCATACATACCTACTAATAACAAACATTGCAAGTTAAATAAATATAAAAGCTTGTACAAAGGCATTCTTAGACTAATATATATTTAAACCATTTAGGAAACCGAAGTATAAATAAAAAAGTAACAAAAATTTATTGCAAATATAAATAAACATGATAACGAAGAACACGATTTATTTTTGACCAATGCGATTTTCTAGTGAATGATAGAATTTAACTCATCTCTAAATTTTAAGACACTCGCTGCTCAACAATCAGATTGACACTAGTCTTCCAGATCAGTTTGCCATATAAATGCAAATAAAGTGCTCTACGTTTTTAATTATAACTAGAAAGCATGTCACAACATTTTTCATATGCTCCGTGATCAAATATGAATTTAGTTAAAAATAAAATAAAATTAATAAATAAATAATAAAAATAAGAACACATAGAGCTCTTCATTTTCCTTTATTAACAATGTTTTGTTACTTTTTTATTTATGCTTCGGTTTGCTAAAGGGTAAATACATATTAGTCTAAGAATACTTTTGTAACTCTTTTATAAAAGCAATAAAATTTAAAAAAACTACCTTTATATTTTTCATTTTTGATTAATCATATTGATAATGACCCATAAGTGTCGAGTCTCGCAAAGGGTATCCGATACCTCCTAGTTAGAAAATTTAAGCACATCCTAGACAATTCATAACATCATACATATTTAATGAACTTTTTGCCCCCTTCAATCCCATGCTCATGGGTTATAAACATTCCCTGTTATTCCATTCTGGCTACATCCTTAATGACTGTACTAAAGTACTTAGTCCAAAAAAGAGCTTGTTTCTCCATTTTTGAGTTACAAAGAGACTTATTTCTAGAAATATTCCCCAACTTTTAAAACATGTTTGGCTCCAACCCAGACAGCACATAATAACTAGTAAATATCCAGGGGATATACTTTCTGGATACATAAATTAAAAGATAAACATTTTTCGAAGAAAATAAGTAAATCTATAAAGAGGAAGTAATTTTCGCCCACTATAGAATGGTGGAAAACTTCTTATATACCCTTAAGGTATAATACTCATGCCCGAAGAGTATATCCAGTGGATAGCCTGGATTGCCATTAGATGTCCCATGGACATCCAAATGTCCGCCTATATCCACGGGATATCCACGAGATGTCTAGTGGACATCTATTTTTTTAACCTCCCTAAAGTATATCCACAGAGATATCTCGTGGATATCCAGTGGATATCCTGGATATAGGCGGGATATCTAATGGCAATCCAGGCTATCCATTGGATATACTCTATATCCAGAAAGTATATCCCCTGATATACTATTTCGGGCATGAGTATTTTACCTTAAGGGTGTTCTATATAAGAAGTTTTCCCCCATTCTATAGTCAGCGAAAATTACTTTCTCTTTATAGAATGACTTATTTTCTTCGGAAAATGTTTATCTTTTAATTTACTGAGAAAACATATCTTGATTATAAAGTTTCCAAAAACATTTACCACACCTCTAATTGTTTTATTTAAAGAATTAGAAATGGCCAAAATTTAATCGTTGAAATCGTAAAAAAGTGGGTTTGAACATTTTACAAAATTATTAAGTTATGTTGAGTATGAAGTCTATTTTAAGTCTCTACCTACATAATGTGTAACATACATATTGTTTGACACACGGTTCTAAAGCTGCCGACGGAATGCGGCAAAAAATTATACTTGAATATAACTAGGGGGGTACCCACTGATCTCTTCGCTCACCAACCTCCGGGTTTAATAAAAGTTTACAGAGGATAAAAGGGAGACAGAGGAAAAAACTATTTTATACAATAGAGGTAAATATAACTACGCACGCGTTTACACTGCCCTGCTGAAAATGACGGGTATGTGCGGGTATAAATGGTGCATAGTCCGGATTTGAGCGGATGAAATTCACCCACCCAAGTCCGGTTTGTGCACCACTTATACCCGCACAGACCCGTCATTTTCAATAGGGTGAATTCGCTTTAATCGGAGCGTTTTTTGTTGACCGTTCTGTGGTTTTTTGCACCTCCCTCCTCCTTTCGTCGTAGTTTTTTTTACCGTGTGTCAGACTATACATACGTACACTAAAAAAAGATCGGGTTTCTTCCATAGTTAGTTACATATGGAAGAGCATTTTTCTGGTTGCTGCATCCAGTAATAAGGTAAATAAGGGCAAAAAGACAAATTGTTTTAATTACCAGATCTTTAAATATTAAGCTTTCTTTTTGGTAACCATAATAAGTTGTCTTATTGCCGTTACCAGATTTCGGGTTGCAGCAACCAGAAAAATAATTGTTGCGTATTTAACTAATAATCTGGTTTTCCCAAACCAGGGACGGGTATCAGGGGGAAAGAAGGGCAGCTAGCCCCCTCAATAATAAATAATTTTCCAAGTTGAAATTTTTTTAAACATTTTAATAAGTTAGCAAAATTTGGTGACTTGCCCCTCTCAATCCTCCCTACCCTTCCCTGTCCAACCGGATCTTTTTTTTCAGTGTACGTAATATTATTTGACAAGTCGCGAGAACTAAACACCTGAAAGTTGCAGGCTGGAAGGGTTTCCTTCCACCGATCCTGACAATGTTGATATAAGCTGCGCATTACAACATGCATAGTCAATATATGCAAATGTTTGGAAATTCTGGACTCAGGGCCGTAACTAGAGGAGTGAGGGGGGCTGTGGCCTTGATTTAAAATCCCTGGAATTTTTGTTGAGCCTTCCTGGCGTTTTCATTAACCCATTAGGAAATACCGTCCCAATATTCATACAGATTTATTGATTTTTGTAACTAGTTATCTAGTTATTTTCTACCCAGATTTCTAAAAAAAATTCGGCGCTATAGCTATAAATTAATATAATCAAAATAACAAATCCTTTAACTCAGAACCAAACATGGAAAATTTGTAATTAATACTATTATAGAATCATTTGCTTATAAAATTCTGAAATGTTTGGAAAATAATTAAAATTTTCGGCTGTGGAACATAATTACCAATATTGTAATCACAAATTCGCAGCCACGGCCAAAAATTTTGATTACAATTAAAAATAAGATTTTATAAAATAATCTACTTTTCTAGTTTTTGGAAAATTGTGACCGTTACGCCCTGGAAGCTGAGCCCACCCTGTTTTTTTTATAGTTATGGCCCTGTCTAGACTAGAAACTTGTACTGTGATTGGTTCTTTTAAACCTTTACATGTATTTTTTTTTCTTTGCGTTTTATTTAAAAGCTAATAATGGGAAACTAAATGACTTGCACCACTTCCATATATGGAAGTATACATAATATACAAGTGAGATTTCCACAAAATTATAAAAAACACTGGCACACAAAAAAATTAAGTTGGACTTTTTAGTGCTAGAGTACTTTGAAAATCTCGAAAACCGCGGTGGACCGGTATTAAAAAGTTGTTTCTGTCCGATTTGCCTAATTTTGGATATGTTATAATTCTCGACTTTTTGATCAAAGGCGTTTTGGAGCACTCCTAATCCAGTATTCCTGTTTTCAGTTTTTTGAAAAAGTTATGAGCTCAGCGAGCTTTTTTATTAGCAAATTCGTTTTAAACGCTCAAAAAAAAATATGGTCTGGTTAATAGTAATAGACTTAATTTTTTTTGTGGGCCTGTGTAATTTGAAATTCTGGCGAAGGCGCATCTACATTGCTTCTGCATATTCTATATAATATTATTATATACACTATATATACGTTATCTAGGCTAAATCATGTAAAAATATTTATAATTATGTTTATATAACAAATTTTGTTTTCTAATTTGAAATCGACAAAAAAATTGAGAATTGTGATTCGTTTAACCCCCTTTTTACAAATCGCATGGCCCTGCATGCTCCTCTATTTTCAGGGTGCGGGGGGATAAACGCAGTGCCTCCCCACCCGCAGTTCATTCAAAAATCTAATTCTAATTATATTGTTCAGGTTAACTCGATGGCACTGCGTCCCCCCGCACGAACAGCATCACCAAAAGAATCACCAAAAGAGTCACCAAAAGAATCAAGAAAATAGTTACCAAAATAATCTACAACCGAATCACCGTAACAGTTTGCTGCTCATTCATCACCCTGTGGAACACCAACACTAAGAAACCATGACGACGATACCAATAATAAACATGGAGTACAGAGAACTCAAGGAGGTAGTCTGGGCGAAGCTACAAGAGCCCAAAATGCAGAGGAAGCTGGTCCTAGTAATAGTCTCCATAGCTCTGTTATTAGATAATATGTTGTATATGGTAATAGTGCCGATTATACCAGATTATCTAAGGTACATCGGGGCGTATCAGGATGACCCCGTGTCGGGAAACGTAACAGTCCCCCCCGGGATGCCGGTGAAAAAGGACCACCACGGTCAGGACTCGGCTACCGGCATCCTATTCGCCTCCAAGGCGATAGTGCAACTAATGGTGAACCCCTTTTCTGGGGCCCTGATAGACAGGATTGGCTACGACATTCCCATGATGATAGGACTGACAATAATGTTCCTGTCGACGGCCGTGTTCGCCTGTGGCCGAAGTTACGGCCTCCTGTTCTTCGCCCGAAGCCTTCAGGGCGTAGGCTCGGCTTTCGCAGACACATCAGGCCTGGCGATGATCGCAGACAGGTTCACGGAAGAAAACGAAAGATCGAAAGCCCTGGGTATAGCCCTGGCTTTCATAAGCTTCGGATGTCTAGTAGCCCCACCTTTCGGAGGAGCTTTGTACCAGTTCGCAGGAAAGGAAATGCCGTTTTTAATCCTCGCGTTCGTTTCCCTACTCGACGGATTCATGCTTCTTTTAGTTATGAAACCTATAAAAGAACAGATAAAAGAATCGCAAATGGTGAAACCGCCTTCGGTTCCAATTTGGAGACTTTTCATGGACCCATACATCGCGGTATGTTCAGGCGCACTCATGATGTCAAACGTAGCCTTAGCCTTTTTAGAACCAACAATATCCTTATGGATGGAAGACAATTTAACGACAGAAAATTGGAAAATAGGTATGATTTGGCTGCCAGCATTTTTCCCCCACGTGTTTGGTGTAATTTTAACAGTAAAAATGGCAAGAAAATACCCTCACTATCAATGGATGATGGCCGCAGGGGGGTTAGCCTTAGAAGGCTTGTGTTGTTTTATCATTCCATTTGCAACTTCCTACAAACTCCTGATGATTCCAATATGCGGCATTTGCTTTGGAATAGCCCTCATAGATACTGCACTGCTTCCAATGTTGGGATACCTGGTGGACGTTCGCTACGTATCAGTTTATGGAAGTATCTACGCCATAGCCGATATTTCCTACTCCGTAGCATATGCAGTAGGGCCTATTATAGCAGGTGGGGTGGTTGAAGCTATAGGCTTCACAGCCTTAAACTTTGGAATAGCTTTTTCAAATCTCCTCTACGCTCCAGTGTTAATGTATCTAAAACATATCTACGATTTTAAACCGTTTGAAAACGAAGCTAATATTTTAATGCAAAATCCTCCAAACAAGGAGTATCAAACTTATACAATGCAGGATCAGAAGCCTATTTCTGGTGATGTACAAAACCATCTGGAGTATAGACAGGAAGAAACTAATATTGATGCAGGGAATAGTTATAATAGTTATCCAGACCAAGGTACGTATAACCAATCTCAACAAAGTTATCAACAACAAAATTATCAGCAATATCAACAAGATTTTCCTCGCCCTACCAGTCGTGCTTTACCTCAACAACCACAGGCCCAACAACCAGAATTTCAACAACCCAACCCTTTCAGGCCACAAGAAACAGGTAAAAACCCTTTCAGACAAGGTCTTTAAATTTAGAGTATTTAACCATACAGAGTAAAGTTTTTAAAATAAATAAAGCAAGAGCCTAATATTTTTGTACGGAAAAATTGTAAAAGGGAATGTAAAATAATCTAACTTATTTTTAGAAGTCCAAAAAAATTATCAGTTTTTCGACTTTGACCTACAAAAATTTAATTTTTGTATAATAACTGGCTTTTAGCTTGTACGGTAAAAATTATAATATACAAAATTAAGCTTATTAAATTTTTTATAAAATGGTTTATAAATATTTTTTGTAGAACCAATATTTTGGCTCTAAAGCCAATGAAAACCAAGACATTTTAGCTTACTGAAAATTATTTCTAATGAATTTTAAAAAGTTTACTCTGTATTATGAAAACTTATCAATTTTTTTTAAATATAACAATTTTAAAAGAATATTTACGTATTATCCAGTTAAATTATCAATTCGTAAATATTTCGTAGTCAATTCTATTGTAAATATCAACGTAATATTTATTCCTATACGTTCAATTAAATTTATTTATAACGTTTAGATTTTAAGAAAATAATATTTTAAAATATATTTTGTTTATTTAAATTAATATTATTAATTTAAATAAACAAACCATATTATAAAATTGAAAATCTTCTTGAAAATGCTAAAATTTAAATGTGTTACTGATACAGTAAAATTTAGTACCTA